>BMAO01011946.1:0-55000 GCA_019973975.1 Trichonephila clavata
AGAGCGAATTATCTGACATGGATCAGAGGAATAACTGATGCGCACGCGATGAGTTTATCATAAAGATTGATAGTAAATCATATTAGTGGACTTATTTGCCACGAGAGAGCTGAATATTCAATAGCTTAATGTACACTTTCGTATTGCAGGGGGAGGGGCAGGACTCTAGGGAACCCAAAGTCTGGTTGACGCCAAGTACGTATCCGTTTTAAGATCCGGCTTGGTGCACAAAATTTGACTTTGCAGGGAGCCCTAATATTCTCCGTTATGCCACTGTGCATATATTTCATATCATTTGCAAAACTCAGTAAATTGCGTCTGCTCTATGAATTGCATGTTTTCCTGACTACTTCTTGGTGTTGCATTTTCTCTGCCACACAGTGTAAAAAAAACAAGATGTTATTTAAAGAAATTACCTCATATATCTAAACCTGATTCAAATAATATATATTATTCAGTCCCAAAACTTGTGATTTTCAATCAAATGGCTATATATACCTTGTTTTAATAATTTAAACCTAAATCTCCGAAAGGATAATTTTCAACAAAACTTACAATGCTAAACCACTGTTAATTAACAAGGATGGAACTTGAATCGTCCTCCATAGCCTTGACTTACTCATAAAATTATCTGCGGATTTCAATACAGAATTAAGTCTTATATGCAGAGCTGTCATTATTTTACATGATGGGTCCTTAATGAAATCTGGGATTCAGATCACGAGGCGTTCCGCCTTAATTTCTGCTTCATTCTTCTTGGTTTGTTGAACTAAACATACAATACTTTATATTCTTCCTCTTCATTATTCAGGTCAAATTCTCCATTCATGCTTCTCTTATTCCCCTTTAAGACCCAACATTCACGATCGTGTGAGTTAGATATTCTCAAGCGTTTTTGCTTCTGGAATAGTTGGATGTAAGAAAAGTCAGAATTTAACGATTGAGTGGGTTCGCAGAAAGAGTTATCACTTTTTATCAATAGATGATGGTTGTAGTCCATGTTTTACTCTCAGCTGGCAAATCTAGCTTTGTTTTCAAATACAGTGAAAACACGTCTTCTTTTTATGTGTCATAAAAAGGTAATTATCAATATATTTTTAATTACTTGGATACACATTTTGTCTTAATGTTTAAATAATTGTAAAATAGTAACAATATTATTTATACTCTATTATTATTGCTTGTAGGACGCGAGAATTCGTTACCCGCATGATCGTGCGACTTGGGCGTGACTTGAGTCACTGTGGTGGTAAATGTAAGTGCTTGTCATGCGCGTTTTCTTTTCTGTTTGAATAATGTTGATAGAAGCCTAAATAAAAACGAAATATATATTGTTATACAATAAATTCCATATTTCCATCGGGGTTGCCTTGGACTAATCCCCGTTTTCTTTCTCTTGCTCTTTTTTCAATTAATTTTCTCTTTCATATATTTGTTGAGGTGTATGGCATTTTCCTCCTTTACACAGACATCTGCATCCATATCTTCTTCTCCTCTCTCCTTTCGGAAACAATCTGGGTTTTCCGGTGAGAGGTGGTAAGGTATGGCTTAAATTTTTAATTTTTTTTAAGTAATAAAACTTTCTGATACATTTTATTATTTTTCATTGAATACTGTGCTAAATTTCAACCAACAACTTTTTCAGGCGTCTAAAATGAAAAGAATTCTCACACAAGAAGAAATTTTGCTATTGATGAATAAATCAGATTCTGAGTTAAGTAATCTCTCGGATGACGACTGTGCTGCGAATAAAACATATGATTCACGTATACTAGAAGGAGAATCAAGTTCAGACGAGAGCGAAGAATAAAAGCATGGAAATAATTGTGATGAAAGAACAATTTTGAATCATTCCTTACCATCAAAGTCTCTTGAACCCTTGCCTTTTATTGTTTTTTCTATTGCAAATTCTTGGTTTCTGTGCAAACAAGATTAGTATCAAATAAAATTCCTTCAAAAATCAAAATGGATCCATTAAAATTTAAGTTATTGATAGCTGAAGCGTTAGCATCCTATCCACCTACTAAGAAAAGATTTTTAACTGTTGATGAAGATAACGGTGTTGTGTGTATGTAATTCTTCATGCAAAAAGATTTAAATGTTATATTCCGCTTGCTATACATGCCATGCTCCAGAATAAAAGGCATGGCATGTATTTCCATTTTTAATGTATTGATGACATTTCAAGGCCTCGCAAGTGCAAATTTAAAAACTGCGAAAGCAGTTCAAAAACATGTTTAATATGTAATGTTTATTTATAATTGTCAAAAACAAAAACATGCTTCAAAGATTTTTA
The DNA here is from genome assembly GCA_019973975.1 of Trichonephila clavata. NCBI lineage: Eukaryota > Metazoa > Arthropoda > Arachnida > Araneae > Nephilidae > Trichonephila > Trichonephila clavata. Next base: position 2,297 of record BMAO01011946.1, read on the forward strand.
CTGTAGTTAAATATATAATGAGTCAATAAAAATTAATTATACATCATTTCCTTATTTGTAACAGTTTTAGTTGAATTCAGATTGTTTCTTCTATTAACTTAAAGCTAAAAATGTATAAATCGTAAAATTTCACAGATGACCTGTTTCACAAATAAAGCCCAACCCGTAAGATCGCGCGGGTACCATCTATGTTCCATGGGTGGAGCGAAATCTTTTAAATTATTATTTTCAGTGTCATTGGGTTCAATATAGTTTTTATAACCAGAAGAATTTAATATTTAAAGATAAGCATATTTCGGTTTTAAGGGTTATTAGGTGTGACACACACACACAAAAAAAACAAACTAAAGTATGGAACTAGAAAAAAGAGTTGAGTCGACAACAACTGTTTTGGTTGCATCCTCCTACACACCTTCTTCATCCATGTGGCCAGTTTCGCCAAAACCGATTTGGTTGGGAGTACTGCGTCGTTGAATAAACACATGCAACTGCATTCTGCCGGAAAAATATCAAATCAACATCAATTTTCTTATGAAACTTAAGAAATCACCCACGAAATAATTTAAAATTTTATTCGAGGCTTATGAAGATGAAACTTTGGCTCGAGCACATGTGTTTGAATGACATAAGCGGATTTTAAGAGGACAGTGTGGTAAATTATGCACCTTCTGGGTGCCCAAGGTCAGCGATTACAGACCAAAACATTGCCAAAATTCGTGAAATGAGTGAGTTCCCACTCACATCAGTAGTCAGACTGTTAATCAACACTACAACAGTGAAGTACTAAAATAACCGTGAAAAAATTAGGAAAAACAGGCCAGATATGGGAAGTGATGGATGGCTTTTGCACTAAGACCATGCATCCGCTCACACGCCTCTATCTATAAAGTAGTTTCTGACCAGCAAAAATGTTACTGTGATGGGGCATCCTTTTTATTCGTCTGATGTGGCCCCATGCGACTTTTTTACAGTTAAAACTTGCTTACAGGTAACCCATTTTACCTAAGTGAAAAGGTTCGGGCAAAAACGGAGAATCTCCAAAAAGGTCTTCCAGAAACCTAGTTACAGAACCATTTCCTGCAATAGCATCAAGAATCATGAAGTGTGTGAATGCTGAAGGGAACTACTTTGAAGGTGATACTATCACGGAGAACTAATTTTGTGTCACACCTCGTACACTTAAAGTGTGGAATAATAGAGACTGAAGTAGAGTGATCTTATCAGAAACTCATGGCCGATGTAGTTTTTATAAGGGTTGGGGTTCGAGTCCTGATGTCAACGAAGATCCACGATTCAGAAGACCTCTTGTTTGTGTGCTAGGGAACTTTGGAGAGGGGATGGCAATATCATCTGTCATCCTTGTCGCTTCATCATGATTTAAAATTATGAGATTCATTACCTTTTAGTCCCATGCAGTTAAAAAGTGAGATTTATAACATTCAGCACTTTTTGAATCAATGCAACATTGGGGCTGGGAAAACTGGGAAGCTAAGCCCTCCCGTAGTATGATGTGGAAGATAAGTGTGTGTGAGAGAAAAGTATCGGTTATATATATTCAATTGATCATAAGTTAAAATTATCAGGTCATCAGCATTTACCCCCTCGTTGCTCAAATACGCTAGGAATTGAAATGAACATCAACAAATTCAACAAAATTAGAAATGTGGGCATTATTTTCTATTTAGATATTAATCCAAGTGTAACGAAAACATAGCTCTCTCATAAGAATATTAATAATGGTTACGAGCTACTTCCGAAGATAAATGTGTTTTTAAGAAGATATTCATAGCTAAATTCGATGAAATTTCAAATCCCGCTGAGTATTATACAGCATACATAATTGATAAAGTAGGAAAAATATTGTTAATTTTTTTTATGTATTTTCCTACTTGCCATAATGCAAGTCGGTGCCTAATTTGGTGAAGCCTTGCAGTGTAGTCATTGTTCCGTTAGGAGACACATAAATAACCATTTAGAAATATGCAACTGAAAGTAAATTTATTATGAAGTTAATTGATCATTCTTGGATCTTGCATTCTCACATAACCAATAATGTCTTATTTTTTCGAATATTTGTACTGAATTTATTCTCCAGATAAACTAGATAACAAACCGTTATGTATAATTTTATGTGATATTAAAAAATCACCGAGCGTAATGCGTAGGAATTTAATAAATACTCATTTATTTTTTATAATAGCAAAATGTTTCAACACACACGCTCGCGCACGCAAGCACGTATGTACAAAAAAGAACGAATTTATGAGTTGTCGCCATGTTTTTAATGGCGACATCGAAAAATGTGTTGTACCTTAACTTTTGGAGATCAGTGTAACTAGTTTGGAAGAATTTTTGAAGAATAAGTACATAACACACACACACAAACACACTATTTATTTTTTTTGTTTCTTGTTGCACTTTTCTGACCTATATTTTTGTTGTTTGTATTGCAATATTACCAAATCTACACTCAATAAAAATTTCATTATTTACATCAATTTATAATATAATACATGATTATTTAATGTGATAGTGCTTGTTTAAAACACACTTATTTTCAGTAATTGGAGCTCTTTGTCGAATATAAGGCTTACTTTTATGCGCAAAGGTTTTAATAATATTAAATTTGTTATCCTAAGGCAGTGATACTCAACCTGCGGCCCACCGAGCCTTTTTGACTGCCCCAGTCTTGACCCATTGCACTGAGAGGTTCTTTTATTTAAGACAAGCTACTAAAAATTTGGTAGAAAATTCTTTGACAAGAGAAATCAAAAATATGAATTTTGCTTTTTTGCTTTCGATGTCGTACAGTTGCGAATTGATATTCTTTTTCTATTTGGAACGGTTACGACTACTAATAACAGACAACAGTGGAGTAATGACAATTTTATGGGTGGAACTAATTTTCAACAATCTTTCATACCGGGACGTTTGAGCCAAATAAATGTAGCGTGATATTGGTTGAATAAAATTTAGGTTTAATTACGTTACAGCTATTATTTATAGATTTACATTGAAGTTATTAACTTAGTATTTAGAATATTAGAATCCAAATTCTGTTGTTTTGGGGAGGAAGGAGTTTTTTTGGTGTCTGTTCTCAGCGAAGTTTTCACTGCATCTCCTCTTTCTCTCTCGGTCCTCCCTTGGGTTCGGGAACATTGCAGGCGGCTTTTTTCAACCTCGGTTTGCATCCGGTACGTCACGGAATAGGGGGTTCCTAGTGGTGTCAAAGGTTCGGAAGCGATTTCCAAGACAAGCCGCGAAATAATTTTAAGGGTTCAGGTGTCAATGCACGTATGATGACCATACTCGCAGCTGTGTAGCGGGAACGTCACAGATCATCACAATACCTTGCAAGCAAAAAATATTGGAGGTTGACTTTTTTGTATTAAAAAATCAAACATGGATCAGTACTTGTTTGATTTGTCACGAAAGTGCTGTTTTTAAAGATACCAATAAACATGAATCAGAGAATAACACTTTTCCTCTTTCAAGAGGTGATATATATATATATAAATAAACTTTATTAAATATTCTTTGCAACAGCAACAAAGTGTTTTGTTAGTAGTAATGTCACAGTACTAACAATGTCATCCTAAGAGGTGTGTTATATATTACTGCTATTCATATAAAACCATTTACTGATGCGCAATTTGTGAAGGAGTGTTTCTTAAATTCTTTTAATGTAGTGCTATTGACAAAAATAAAAAAAATAATAAAAAATAATTTAAAAAAAAAAGCAAAATAGAAGTTATAATATTTTAATCAATTTTCCATATTTTAAAGTGGCCGTGGTAGCCAAGTGGTCTAGGCATCGGATCGTGGCTAGCGTGTCATGAGTTCGATCCCAGTACCACTGAAGACCCGCCGTATAGGGGAGCGATGCACGTTAAATCCATCGAGAGCTCAAACGTCCTCCCGTTGGTGTGATAGTTAGGAGAGGGGGTGCCAGCTCAGGTGTCGTCCGCGTCACTGGACCATGGTTCAAAATTACGCGGACCGTCCCCAAAAGCCTTTGTGTAGCTGAACAGTGGGACATTAATATTCACTCACTCCATATTTTAAATTTTCAATCTTATCTTGGTCTTAAAGCATTCCCTCCCCCACCTCGTTTAACCTCATGTTGAAGCCTGCTTGAAATAGCTAACATACGTATGTAGCCCTCGTTAAATGGCTGACATATGTATGCATCCTATCAGAAAAAACGGTTGAGTACCCCTGGCTTAAAGGAATTGGTATTGTGTAACTTCTCCCTTATATGAATATTTGCACTCTGGATTTCCTCAAGAAGAAATCATTTGAATGTTATTTTCATTTACTTAAAATTTATTAAAAATCAAGATAGTTTTTTTTTTATAAAAATAATTATTTTAATTAAGATTTTAACACAAGTTTAATTTACCGAATTCCAATTAAAATCCCTTTTTTTCCATCAAATCCAATGGAATGTTTCAAATGAACATTATAATGTATTCAAGTAAATCTCATTAATTCATATCTCCAGGATAAAAGGATTTATTCTGATTAACGCAACTAATTAAAGAAGAATACTAATTATAACACTCTTAACCATACACGGATGTTTTCTTTTTTTTCAATTAAGAAAGTTTTAAAAAGCCCTATCTCCTTTCCTTATTCATTCGATTTTAGGAGGTTGATAAATATGTTGACTTATGCTTGAAATTAAATTCAGACTTGATTTGATTTAAATCCAAAAAGTGGCGAAACTTTTTTGACGTTCTAAATAAAGATTATTCTTTTAGAAATCAATAGACTACCAAATACACGTTTTATTTAAATTTGAAATATTAAAAATTATCTAATGCATATAAGTTTTTTGAGTTTTGTAACAATATATCTTATTGGATTTTTCATTGTTTTGCGTAAAACATTAATTCCTTTTCTAGCTGAAATACAAGGCAGAATAATTGAGGATCATTTATGCGTTAAATCAGGTTTACGTCAACCGACTTTTGGCTAAATTGATTTCTTTTCTAAGGAAATGACTAATAAGACATTTTTAGGTAATATGATTGTCTGTTGACTGTAGTATTTTGCTATATATATTTATATATATGCAATATATATATTTGCAAGCGAAAAGTTTACATTTTTTTAGGTGGTTCAGTAGTCGTGGCAGAAAAATTATAAAGAGGTTTGTTCGTGATCACATTGATTATTAGAGTATGCTTCTGATACAAAGCCTAAAATACAAGAGAGGGATTATTCAAATAGCAAGTATTTATATATAGGGAAGAACTGGGAAAAACACATTGTAAAAAATAGTCACGTGGCTAGGTGAAAGGAATAACTAGTCGAAATGACATAACTGCTTAGGGAATATTAATCCCTATTACTAAGGAGCCTGGAAACCATTAATGATCATATGTTGTTGTTGTTGCTAATCCTCCAGGGTCTGACGAAGTCAGAAAATATCAATTAAATCGTTGACTCTCAAAAGGTCCAGCACAAGAAGGGGATCCGTGTAGCTATCTTTGCTTGTGAGATCCATACAACGCTTTATGTGCTCCGGGGAAGCCTGGTGATCTTGAGACCTTGCACAGATGGAGATCTTCTTGTTTGATGAGAATGAAAGGCACTTGATGTGAACACTAGCAAGACGAGAAAGTGTAGTTTGGGAGCATCTATCACACTTGAGATCTAGGGCCAATCCGGGTCTATTACCCGCATACCAATGATGAGTGGGAAGCGCTCTCCACTCTACCAAATTTTGAGATTTTTTAAGGAGTATAATTCCAGATAGGTAAGGGTGGATGTAGAGGGGGTTGGAAGATTACAGCCCTCCTTTGCTAGTTTGTCCGCCATTCCATTGCCATAAAGTTCGAAGTGACATGGGATCCATTAGAAATAAATATCATGATGTAGTGATATATGGTTTAGTTTGTGTAGGATGGAGACACTGGTTTTGTCGCCAACGATAAACCGTTTGAAAAGGTGTTGAAGTGAACTAGACTATCGGAGAGAATCTAAAGATCACCGTAATTCTTCTTAGAATTGCCTCAAGTCCCACGTCAATGGCTACTAGTTCACTTCTGAAAACTGAGCAAAAATCTGGAATGCGATACTTCAGGGACAATTTTTCCTGAGGCGTTTCGATATAGATACCACTACCGGCCTGATTAGATATTTTACTACCATCAGAATAAATTTTGATTGCATCATGGGGGATGCTGTTAATGATCTTCAGTGCCAAATGCCTGAGATGGTTAGAGACAAAATTTTTCTTAATGGCGGGTAAACTTAAGTTGAAATGGAAATTCCCCTGGAGAGTCCCTCCGAAGGATTCAAGCTACATTGTAGAGAAAAGGGCTCTACTTCACCAGAAAGAAAGTTCTCGGACTCAACTTGGCTGAAGGGGTTGTTTTTCTTTAGTCTTTGCCCGTTTACCCAGTTATTCAGGTACTTAGACGTTTGGTTTTGTTGGCCGAAGCTAGAAAGCTTGTTAAAGTATTTGACCAGTCCAGTCTGTGTACGAAGTATTAGAGGTTGTACATCTGCCTCAAATAGAACGATGTTTGAAGGGCAACTGTGCTTCAGAGCAGCGATGATACGGGAATCACTTAGTTGGACTTGCTCTAATTTCTTCAGAACAGAGTTGGAAGCACATATTCAAGAATCGGGTGAATGAGCGTCAAATAAGCAAGTTTAATGATCATATATTTCTTGTAATCGCCAATAAATCTATGAAATTTCAAGGTCTAAAGAATCAGTAATAAACCAACATGTTTTAATGCTTCAGAAAGAGACGCGTTTCGAAAGAGGGTATTAGGATGTTATAATTAAAGGAGATTCAAATTATGAGTAGATATCAGTTTAAAATATTACACACACACACACACACACACACACAACACACACACACACACACACACACACACACAACACACAACACACACACAAAAAAAAAAAACACACAACACATATATATATAGATATTCTGTTCAACTTCAATATTCAGCACATCAACATAGCAATTATACTTCTTCATGAGACTGTTATGCAAAATGTGATCTGGAATTCTATTGACCAAAGAAAAGAAGATAGATGAAATATCATACACCTAAGACAAATCTTTTTGATTGAAATTAAAAGAATTATAATCGATTTATTCAATTAGAAAAATAATATGGTAAAACTTGGATACATTTGTCTATGTTGAATTATGGAATGGAAGAATTTTTATACCTTCGTAAGATTGGATGTAAGAATGAAGTAATCCAGAACCTACGAAACTACATAAATCCTTCATCAAAGAAGTTATAATACCCTAATATTTCAACTTCAGTTTTTGTAAAATTTTATGTGAAATGAAAAAAATAGTAATGTAACACATAAAACTATCTAAAATATTTATTGAAATTTCTATTTTTAAATCTGCTGCTTATAGATGTTTTATATATTCAATGGTGTCCAAAATTGTGGACACTTTTAGAAATTATCATTTTTTTAGAAATTTGGATACTTATAGAAATTGTTACGTTTTATAAAATGCAAAGTCGTATATATCATTGTAAAGAGAATTTAATACTGAATTCAATAAAAAAAAAAGCAAAATTTAAATATTTTCAGAATAAAAAAAATTTAAGCTGTAATAATTATCGGTATATATTAGATATTGAAGATAGCAGTGAGTTAGCAATACTTAGTAGGGTAGACTTTATTTTTGATTGCAGCTTCACATCGATGTTTCATTGAGGTGACGATAGTCTGAAGGTAACAGGGACGTCTACGACAATGAAAAATGAGCTTTTTTACATCAAATTTAAATAGTTCTCACTTACTTAAATTAAAATAAAAGGAAGTAATAATTTTGCATTGCTTTATCTGCGTATTTATGCACCTTTTAATGTGAAAAAAATTGCATTTTAAAATATAAACTAATCTGTATGAGCAATTAACAATCTATAACTATTTTTTTATTTTCGAGGCAACTTCTTCCCTCTAGGTACACTTTGCATAAATTCCACCGCATAAATAGCTTTAACAATTTTACAGAGTATTGACAAGCATAACATCCAATATAATAAATAAAATGAAATAAAAAAAAATAGAAAAATTAAAAAAATAATTCTGTGATTCAAATTTTCTCTAAATTTTATGCAGAAAATTTGCTATACTAAAATTTGTAAATGATTATTTGAAAAAAAAAATCCTTCACTTTATTGACAATTTGTAAATCTTTAATATGCTCAATATCGGCACTATAGGCAAAGTAGAATTTGAGAAAAGTGTACCGGAATCACCAAAAAAATGCATTTTGAGAAAATTGCACTTTTCATCTATAATTTGTAAAATAATATTTTTAATACAATACACAAGCCATATCATAATAATTAGATTATTCTGCATCATTTTCCAGTTTTTAAATGGTAAATTTTAAATTCCAGATTATTGAGAAGTTTTTTTAATTACTCTCTTTCCCTACTTCATCAACACGTGTTATAAACGATTCACAACATCTTCCATTTAAAATACCTGTAAATTTTATCATTTTAACTTCACTTCGAACAATCATCATTACAGGATATTACAGCATTCTTTAAACATATTTTTAATGTTATAAAAAGACTCAAAGAAAATGTCCTTAATGAATTTAAAGATTTAATTTTTGATGCCTAGTTTAAATGGAACTCTTTTTTAAAAATTATCACAAAGAAGCTCTTTTTTTTAGTTTTTTTTTACACATAAATATTTATTTGTTTCAATGTAAAAAGAACAGTTATAAACATAAATAATTATTCATAAATATTCAAACGGTAGCAGTAAGATCTTAGGAAAAAATAAATTTTTATCTTACAAGCTGTGTAATTAATTAAGGATAATCCTCACGATTCACTTTGTACTATATCCACTTGATTTATAGTTTAAGCACTAAACTGAGTATTTATAAATGCAAAAAACTCTTAAAAACTAATATTTAAAAAAACAAATTTTTATTTTAAAATATCGTAATTATATTCATTTAAATTTTCCTTAATTTTCGCACAAAAAAATTTAAAATTTTCAATGAGTTTGGACACATAATACAGAAAAATTAAATTTTTTTTTATAAAAAAATTAGTATTTTATAATTCAGATTACATACAAAAAGGATTTTGAAGGAAGTGTACCTGAATCCTAATTACATGATATTTGTTTACAACTTTAAAATTCAATTTTCTAGTGTTCTACTTATTGAATCCTCATAAATAATAATTCAATGGATACAACAAAGTGTCCTCTATTTTTAAAAGTAAAATTTAAAAAAAATGCAAAATTTGAAGAATATTCACGTTTTAGTTACCTTAAGCTCTTTCTTTGTTATTACAAGATACCAGTGAACAATTATGACCTGAATTAGTTCCCTTTAATTTGATTGTATCTTCATTCGGACCAAACAGTAACACAAGTTTTCGATGGGATTGAAGTCAGGACTGTTTCGTGGCCAGGGCAACAATAATATTCAGTCAAGAAGCAATGACATCAAATAAAAGAGTAGGTTAGACACTTAGAAAGAGATGTCAAATTTTTGTGCTTGGAGAAAGTTTTCTTTTCCTATGCTGAAATTGCAAGACAGGTGCCTGGATCATTGACTACATCTGGAGCCCGAAAGTATTGCTTCTGGTGCCAGGAAACAAATTTATCATAAACAAAACAAGATAAGGCCGAAAAAGGTCCACCACATCTGCTAATGACATAAGAATAAAAATATTGTTTCCTAAACAGAAGATGTCATCAACGGCCATCAGAATTTTTCTGAATGATCCTATAATTTCTGTCAGTTTAAGAACAATCAGGAGAAATAAACAAATGTTGAACTAAGAGGGAGAATTACATGAAAAAAAGTCTTATCTCAATTTCAGTAGCTTAAAAAAGACTATAATGAATATATTAATTGGACAGATGATCAGGAGTCACAAGTTATATGGAGCGCTGAAATTAAGATATTGTTATATTGTTATTTGGTAATGATGGTCAAAAATATGTAAGACGTACATTAGGAGATTAACTAAATTCTGGCTGTATTGAGGTGACTTTGGAACCCCTTCCCCTTCGTTTTATAATTTAGTCTTGCATGTCTGCAGATGGAATTTGTTGCTTCAAGTCATCGATGGGACACTGAATGCCAGAAAATACATTGACTCAATTCTAGAATCTAAACTTCTACCTCCATCACAAATCTCTCTCCCAATAAAGCTTCATTTATTTTTAAACAGAATTTGATAGCTACTATGCAGCAACATTATCGAAAGGTTGTTTTCGTACAAGGAGCCTTAAATTATTGACGAGGTATCAATTCTACCGAAAACTTGTGGCACCGTTGGAAAACTATCGTCCAAATGAGGCATCCATCAAACAAAAAGGAACCAATTGAGGCTATAATTGTTTTCCAGCACCTTGTGTAATAACGAAGGAAGAGCTTAAAACTACCGTCAGCTCAATTAAACATTGATGTAAATATATAATAAAAAATAAAGGCTAGCTGCCAAGTACTGTTGACTTACTGGTATCGTCAATATCTAATGCATATCGATAATTGCTGCAGTTTAAATTTTGTATTGCAAATATTTGAATTTTGTTTTTGTTTTTGAGTTAAGAATTAAATTCTCTTTTAAATGATGCTTACGACTTTGAATTTCGTGAAATGTAACAATTTCTGTAAGCTTCTAATTTTAAAAACATTAAAATTTCCAAATGTGTCCACAGTTTTGGTCATCACTGTAAACACACATATTAGGATGTTAATTATTTTGCGAATTTTTTCAATATTCAAGTTTATTGCACACCATATAATTCAAATTAATCGTTTGGCAATTAAAAAAAATGAGAACAGTAAATGATGTAGAAAAACACTTTTTAAACTTCCACACCACAGTAAAAAAATATTGGAAAAACAGTCATTTTTGTTAATTAATGTGTAATGTTTTTAATTGCTAACTATTCACCTCGAAAGACTTTGTTAAAAAGATTAAAAACTTATCCATTCATTTTGATATCTAAGATATGAAACAACCACACAAATATTCAAGTTTTATATAAATCAAGAGCTACATTTTTTAAAAATTAACATGTCGAGATTATATATTTTAAGATAACGTATTAAACAAATAATTATATATTTTAAATATTACCTGAGATAACATGATGCACAAAGAATTATATATTTTACGTATTACATACTGCTTCTCAAAATTTAAGAATTTACAATCCAATTTTCATCATGCGTATACCTCAATAAAATAACAGAGTATTGAATGTAATAATAATGCATGCACATAGACGATAAAGCTACCATATGACCTTATTTATAAAGTGCAGAAATTGTCAAGATAAGTTTTAAATTTTGTATAAGTTACGTTTAATAGGTATTTTAAATAAGTTACTCTTAAAAAATGATTTATTTTCGAATTTTTGATATATTTGCGCTTTCTAGTAGGATTATCACGCCCCCTACGGAGGCGCACCTCACATATTGAGAATCGCGGTATTGCACGAGTTTACATATTTTAATATTACATCTTACACGAGATTACATATTTTAGAAGTCGCATGTCGAGAAGCTAAATATTAATTTTCAAGATATGCCACTACAAATATTTTAGAAAAAACTATTTTTGGAGGGCTTAGGGGATAAATTGTGACCGCAAAAGCCATCAGGAAAAGAGTAAGGAATATAAAGGAATTAAAAGGCATTTTTCAATTCCCACTATTAGTTTACACTCTCTCTATATTCATGTATATATATGTATTTATCTTGCTCAAAGTTTCAATCGTTAATAAAATGCATTTTAAAGTACTCAATTCAGTTGAAACTTTATAAACAAGATTATTTTGGATGACAATGCAGTAATTTAACTATAGTTAATAAAAATTAATTGATAAAAACTAATTATTCAAAGAATTACAGATACAATCATGTTGGCATCATTTTTGGCGACTTAGCGACCATTTTGGTGACTTGTGTCAAAACTTGAAAACATTCTTTTCTCACATTTTAAAAGGCTCATTTGAGCTGAAATGTTCTATACATTATTGTTTTGTGGTTACCAATACGCTAATTCAATCAAATATAACTAAAATTAACACTCAGAAATTAATTATTTAAAAAATTACAGATGCAGCCTAGTTGGCTTCTTTTTTAGTGACTTGGGTCAAAACTTCAAAAGATTTTTTCCCCCTCACGTTTCAAAGCATTCAGTTGAACCAAAACTTAAAATACTCGATTGTTTGGAATGACAATACGATACTTTAATGATAATTAATAAAAACTAATTACCCCTTAATCTTGTGATTCTTTCATATGCACATACATATTTATATTAATTGTAACTATTTAATAAAAAGTAACTAAAACAAATTTTTTGTTGTTGATTAAGTAGGAATTGACTTTAATTTTTTTTATATTACTTGTTTCTATTTCTGAAACAAAAATATAAAAATAGCTTTTGAACGAATGTTATTGGTTTTTACTATTAATTCTTGAAGCAATATTAATTAAATAAACAATTATTTTGACAATTTTATTCATTTTTATCTTTTTTTTTTAATTCAATTTTGTCTCTGTATGTTTCACTTACTTCTAAATTAAATTTCATTGAAGCTTGCAAAAACCTTTCATCATCAGAAAGAATACCTGTTTTTCAATCAAAAGTAATAAACTAAATTTAACACAATTATAGCTTTAAATTTGAAAAAAAAATGTATTACGCCTTTTGTTACGAAAATTTTAATAAAAACATGTTTTCCAAAAAATATGCTGAAACATTTCTAAGTTATCCTAGTTAAAAGGAGTTTTTCTTATATAAATATTTACAAGCTCAGATTTTTTTTAAAGTCTCACATTATTTTATTTCCAAATAATGGGATATGAGCGTAAATACACGCACAAACCTTAATAAATGTAATTAACATTACGGAAAGTCTTCTCTGTATTTTCTTCCCACCCTAACTGGTATTGTGGCAGAAAAAACTTTTACAGACAAAATGATAATTCTCTATTGAATAAGTAGAGGTGACCTGGTAATAAAATTAATCACCATTTCAAAACTTGGCGCTAAAAATTGATAGTCTGAGGCATATATCCAAGAGTTTAGTGCAGCGTTTCTCCAACTGTGGGGTGCACCCCCATAAGGGGGCCTGATAACTCTACAAGGGGGGGGGGTCGAAATTATCGAAATGTTAAGAATAAAGGATTTTAAAAAAAACTACAAATTTACTGAACGGAAGTGAAACAAAATATACATTCGAATATAATAAAGAATAAAATAACATTTATACTGATATTATATAATTATAAATGTATCAGTACTCTGCACAATGTATTTGAACATTAATCTCACAATACTAAGTTAAGAACAAGTTTAAAAATTACTAGTGATTCACATAGGCTTGTCGTATACAAAATTTAATACTTATCTTGATAATTTGTACGCTTATGATTAAAATAGTATTGCTTAGCGCTTTAACGTCAAAGTGCATTTTTATTGCATTCAATATACTATTGTTTTGTTAAGTGGGGCGCGATGAAAATTATGATTGAAAATTGGGTCGCAAACATTGAAAGTTTGTAAAGCACTGGTTTAGTGCGATTACTTGAAGAGACATCCCTAGTAGCCTATAGGATTTACTACAGAATTACTACATAATGACATATTTTATTAATTTACTGATATTTGAGAAAAATTCTAGTACGTTGAATTTTTTTTAGAAAGTCATATTTTGTATCAATTTAATTGTAAGCAGATTGGTAATTATTATTTTTATCAGCAGTCAGGTAATTAAATAAATCACTATTAGAAACATCTAAAAATGATTAATTTTTTTGTGTTCAAACTAAACGAATTAGTTGAATCAAATATTCGTAATAAATTATCTGAAACTGTTTCTCTATAAAATACACCACTATACAGAATGTTATAATAGATCTCAACCATCAGAAGGTGGATAAATACTATGTTATATCATGAATTTCACAAACTTTTGGTAGACATCAGGGGTAAACACGTAATGCAGATGCGCAAAGTAGCGGTCAAGTGTGTTATTAAATAATTCGTGCAGGCAATTTGAAAGAGTATTCCCTATCAAGGAATTTTGCAGTAGTGTTTATCTTTTTTGTTGCTAAGATAATTCTTTACTCGATCTTCTGTGTTCATAGGCAATAGGGTGGGACAAATTTCTTTTTTCTTCAGAATTTCAAAGAACTTCCTATTCTGAAAAGATGTTCTCTGGTATATAGATGGAAAAAAATAATTTTAATATTAAGTAATGCCAAAAGGGGATTAAAGATTATGTATTTAAGATTTTTTTGTGGTAAGAAATCAAATTAATTTTTCTGAAGAAAAAAAGATATTTTAAGTACTTTTTAAAACATCTATTGCGATGAGAGGACATCTACTAGATAATTACTAGAAAAGAACATCAGGGACATTTAACAGTTTCTTTAGTAATAATTTTTATGAAAACACTACATTCAAAATTAAAGTGTGTGATATAGCAGAAGACGGTAAAATCTTGGATTGTACTGACGCGACGTTGAGGGGTGTTATGAAATGTTGCACTGTAGAGATTGTACTTGTGGGTGTGTGTTCACTCTACTCAGAACTTATTTACCAATAATAATCTTTTAGTTCATATATATTGTGGAAAAATATTTTTATTTTGAGTCTAGAATATTCTAACCAAAATTAAGTATTTTTCTATTTTTTCGGAAATTTAACCACTTTGCGGGAATATTAAAAAAAAATTGAATATTTCTTCTCCTAAGCTCCATGCCTTAGAACAGGGGTGGATAACCTTTTTGGGAAGAGTACCAATATCTTATAAAAAAAGTTGTGCGTGCCACTTTCCAAATAAACAAAGGAATAAGAAAAGGTGAAAAAATTTTGCTTCTAGGCTTATAGGTGATTTTTACTCAGGTAGCACATTTTTTATTGAAGTCTAAGTAGTGGGAATTTAACAATAATACAATAAATAAAACAAAAGTATAAAGTAGGGTTCAATTATAATACATTTTTCACACGTTCATTCAGCTAGGTTAGGTATAGAATAAAAGTAAGCACCTTGAAACATTTAATTCTAAATAATTATTAAACTGTCAGTACTTAATGTAGTTTTCAGTTCGTATTTTTTTCATTAATTCATCTATATCAGGATTATTTTTCGGAGATTTGGTTTTATGTGTGTATCAGTTAATTTTAAGCAATATTTTGATTTTATTATGTTCAGAACAGAAAACATTTTCTTAAAAACATATTGATTTTAGCCTACAACAGTATCTGACAGCCAAATCACGTAAATTTGAAAACTTGCTTGTTGGTACAACTTTCCAAAATAATTGGGATCCCTTTCAGTTGAATTAAGTTCCTTATATATTTGCTTTCCAGTCTAGTATGATGCTGTAGGTCAACAATAATTCCAATTTAGATTCCAGGTGGGTATCAATTAATGTCTTGTAAAGCAATTATGAAAAAGGATGTATGAAATTATCAGCAATTTCTTTTTTCTTTATTTTTTGAAAATCATCAAATATAGCAATGAATGTATCCTACAAAGTGGATTTTGATTTTTTAAATCTCTCATAGCTCGTAGCATTATTAATTTTGATTAATAGTTCCTGCATTAATACGAAATGTGTTAATACTTTTTTTCTAAAATCGAGACAAAAAAAGCAAATTTTATTCACAAAAGATATACGATCAATTAGGGTACTAAATATACATAATCTTTTGTCCTTGTAATCTCAAATTTAAATTCTTTAAATGTACCATATATAGTATCAATAAGAAAAGCTAAATCCCAAAGTCAGTACTCCTTGAGAGGCAAACACTCTCTGGGCGGTTTATTGTTTTCTTTCAGATATTTTAAAGCGGCACCCTCTCTAAAATTCCAAAATCTCACGCGTGCACTTTCCTTGGAAAGTCAGTGCATACAACATTGAAGGAGTATTTTCTAAAAGTTTGTGACGGATCTATACGCGTCTATGACTAACCCTTGGGGACTTTTCTTTGGCAATAATTTTACCAACCAACTTTCACCGAAGAAAAGAAACGTGATTATGCAAATTAAGTATATTATATAAATTCTGTATTCGCGAGTTTTGGGGAGTTAGTTGGTGAGTGGAGGATTGTGAAATTATTAAGTGCAAATCTGAGTTTATCAATTGAAGAAGTCTAAGAGAGGATCACTCAAAGGGGATTAAATCCGGATAAGGATCGTATTCAAGGCCTCAACTGTAGAACTCGACTTCATAAAAGTACAGGTATCGTGATCCTTATTTAAATAGAAGTTTAGCTTATTAGTGAGCGACGTAGTTATATTGAACTTGTATAAGTTATCGTGGAATCAGTTGAGGGTCCGTATTATTATACCCAGGCTAACGAATCTCACCTTCGCGCTCTACTATCTGATCATTTATCTTAATTAGATTATTATTGTGCTTGCTTGATATTTTGTGTCAATAAAATAATTAGAGTGAATCTTGTCGACTGATTATTCCTCCCAAACATCTAGCCGGGACCGAGAGTAGACAAGGGGAATTAGAGGGAAGCAGGAACCGACAAGCATTACAAATTCGGAATTGAGATTCACATTCTTTTTTTATCGATTTTAGAACAGCATATGATTGCATTAACAGAGAATTTCTCATGAAAGCTATGTATGAATTGAAAGTTCCTGAAAAACTTGTTGCACTTGTAACTTTGACTCTTAAAGAAACCAAAATTAAAGTACGCATACAAAGTGATTTCACCGAACAGCTAGAAGTGAAAAATGGAGGGCAAGGGAGATGCATTGGCATGCCTCCTGTTTAATATAGCACTTGAAAATTTGTTAGAGACTCAAATATCAATGTTAGAGGAAATTTTTTAATAAGCCAGTTTAAATAATGGCTTATGCTGATGACATTTGTATTATTGCCCGAACAGCACCAGCTCTTAAACAGGCATTTATGGCATTAGAACAAAGCACTAAAAATATTTAACTTATGTGTAAATGAAAATAAAAATAAATATTTACCTTGTTTAAAATCCGACTTACAACTTAGTCTCATTCAAATTAGCAATTGTAAATTTAAAAATGTTAATAGTGTTACTTATTTGGGTACTGAAATAAATAATAAAACTGAGCTGGCCCCAGAAATTTATAAAAGAATCATTGCTGCAAATAGACGTTTTTATGCCTTGTAGAACTATTTAAAATCCAGTTTTCTCAAATTAAGAACTAAATTGCTTCTTTACAAAATTCTTATAAGAACTGTCCGAACTTATGCATCTGAGACTTGGTCATTGACATTACGTAATGAGGAAGCTTTGGGAATTTTCGAGAGAAAGATCTTATAATGCATTCTTGGTGGGGTCCAAGTGAATGGATCATGGAGAAGAAGATCTAACTTAGAACTCTACAATATTTATAAGCAATCTGATATTTGTCAAATTACAGAGACTTAAATAAGCTGGTCATCTGGCTAGAATGAATGAAGATCTTGCTGCAAGAAAATCTTTCCGGCAAAGCCCATGGGAAAAAGACCTCGGGGAAGACCCCCACTAAAATGGATTGGCTGTGTCAAAAAAAACCTAAATATTTTTAAGGTCCAAACAGATAACAGTTGCCAAAAGTAGAGATGCCTAGGAAAAACTTCTGTAGAAGGCCAGGACCCACCCAGGGCTGTCAAGCCGTTGAATAATAAGAAATAATTAAAATATTAAACAAAAATTAGTTTTCTTTCATAGAAACAACGTAGAGCCTGTCGTCGACATATCTTTTAAATTGATGTCAAATGATTCTCAAATTGGCACTACACTTTCATAATTTCTACACCGAAGGATCCAATGTGAAGTCTTTGAGCTTCGACAGTTTTTAAAATACTTAAACCTGGTTTACGATAGGTCTTTAATCTCGAAGCAAGGACTTAGCAGAAAAAATTCTAACCATAACCTTCAACCATGACCACTTTACCACTATGGACGTGAATAAAAGTAGGACCGGAGAGGAGAAAAACTGCTGCAATAAACATTGTTTACTCGGTTAATTTACATGTAAATTAAAATACTTGTTTTGTAAATATTTTTTAAATAAATTATGTTACTTACTGTACGAATTATTATAATAAGGACAAATATTTTTTAATTGTCTGAATTGGTATGTGATTACCAGTTATGCTTCGAACCACCTCAAACCGGTTATATCTTCCCAGAAATAATGTGACGGATCAACATTGACTATTAATTTACCCGTTTGATTGGTTTTAGTACATTAGTAGTTCAGTTATGAGCCTTTCAGTGTTGTAGCTGGTGGTTATAATTTTGCGTTCCACGTAATACGTGTCAATTTAGCTTGTTCAGAGATGGATATTACACTGAGGCAGCGTTCTAAAATTATCGCTCCTAATGAACACATTTCTATGACTGTGAAAGATACAATTACGGTAGTTGGTGTTAGCAAATCAAGTGTTTCAAGAATTTGAAGAACATTTCAAGATTTCTGATCATCGTCTCCGAAAAGAAAAGGATGATGTTGCCTCAAATGGAAAATTACTCCATTAACTGATAACTGATGCTTGTAGGAGTGGAGAGGGAAAATAGTTTAAATAACTAAACAGGCTTCTCACAAGCTATTCTGAGAGTATTTTCAAGCCAAGATAGCCTCCTTTCTACGAAACATATGAAACCACCTCTCTTTCAATTCACACTCCTTTTAAATCTTGCTTGCATCGCTGGGGTTTTCCGTATATTATTCATTAGCAGAAGGAAAATCTTTTCGTCTTAAGCGATTATCGTTTCGATTTGAGAGAAAAAAATGCATAAAAATACATAGTTGGTTCTCAGGACCATTGTATTATTTAGTGTTAACCGATATTTCGTCTTAAGCGTTTTCGTGTTAAACGCATTTCTCTGTACTTCCTCCATTGAAATTTCGTTGTAAAAATTATGTAAATGTAGAATGTAAGATAGGAAACTTTTTTTCATTAGTCATCATTTATTACTTATTAATGCACATCTCCAGTCACAAGAGTCAAACCGCAGCTAACGAAGACTTAGGAATATTTTGCTTGGGTAAATGTTATCAATTGACTTTAATTTTCAATTTTTCTGTAAATGTCTTTATTAAACGTGAGCAAGAATGTTCTTTGATTTAATGTACAGGTGTGTTTCTCCCAAACATGTTTTCGAGACAAAGTGTTTTTGATCCCATCATACTTTTATCTCACACAATCTATAAAATGGAATACAGAATAACAAGTATTCTCAGTAGTAAGTGGATATAAACTAAAAAAAATTAGTGCTCCTTTCAGTTGAATTATTAACTTTGAATGAATCATATTTCTTAAACAGTATCATCATTAATTTTCTAACTAATCAGAGTTTTATCTAACGTACGTTTGGACTTCTTGTTATCCTCAAGAAATATTTTCTTGGTTCTGAAGTGAAAGAATTAATTTTGACTCATTAATTTTTTTACTAATCAGAGTTTTATCTATACATAAGTTTGGACTTCTTGTTATCCTCAAGAAATATTTGCTGGTTCTGAAAAGAAAAAATAATTTCTGCCACCTTTTGACAGTACCCAGATATGGAAAAAATAGAATGATAAATTAGGTATCATAATATTCAAGGGGGGAAAGCAAAAACGCCAACTTGAAGTGGCATCCCGGTTGTCAAAAAGATAACAGATAATGCTACTCACTGTGCTCTTAACACACAATCTGAGAACTTTTGGTTGCCATGATTTATGATATTTGTCCAATTGCAGCTTTTTCTGTCAGCGAGTTATTTACTCTAATATGCTTTTTCGTCTAACAAAGATTTTCTGTTTGCTAGGTTTCAATGAGTAAGGAAATATGCTGTGTGGTGATTCAGTGTTTTCAGACACAAATGTATTAGTAAAAACTTATAATACATATTACTAGAACAAACAGTTTTTAAGCTTTGTTGGGGGGGTATTCAAATATAAAATGAAAAACGTCAGTAATGTTGCATTTATTACTGCTAAAGTGTCGAAATCAGTTATTCTACAGATTAACTAGATAATTTGAAAATTTATTAGGGAGGAAAGTTAAAGTGCCGGAAATTGTTTCTTTTCTCAGAGCAAATAGGTAATCTGCACATTACCAACTGGGTACTCGTTAAAGAGAGATAAGATTTTTGCTAGAACTAAGTAACGTTCATGTGCTCTTAATTTAAGCAAATGTGATTTATTTATTTTTCAATAACTAAAAAATCAAGTTAATACAATAAAAAGAATCAACAAATCAGTTGATAGAATAAATCATCGATCAATTAGAAAACTATTATAAGAAGAATCAAGCGGTTTAATCTCCATAATAAGCGAACCTCTATATTGCGAATTTTTCTATATAGCGAACTTTTTCCTTGAACCAGGAACATTTCAAGATTTTTTTCGTAAAATAATCTGTGAATAGCGAAGTGCATTTTCTACATAAATAACTTTTTTCTTGTGATTAAACTTTTCTTCTCCCTATTTTTTAGGTATTTCTGGACATTTTTCAAGTTGTTCTCTCTATTCGCACATTTTATGGTGGTCATAAATATTAAACTGGTTTTATAACGTACCTAACTCGCCGAGAGCAATATAATTCTAGGCCGTTTGATCCAAGAAATGCAACCTTTTACCCCCCCATTGTCTAGTCCACTAAAAACACCTTCCTTTTCCTCTTTCACCCTCAGTGGAGTTGTGTCCTTCAACTAGTCTCCATTTATTTGTAGTGTTGACCTGCCGTACTGGTAACTTGTTCATTGCACCTCAAAAATGACAAAACATAAGTGCTTGAGCATCAAACAAAACAATTTAATTCTTCAGGAAGGTGATAAACGCGTCAAGAAAGAAAGCTATTGCTTTAACATTTGGTATTCCTCCATACAGCTTATCAACTAATATAAAAAATCGATGAATCAAAATTATGATTCATCAAACTCGTGTTCAAAACGTTCAAGAACATGTGTTTATGAAGATGTCGACGAGGCATTTTTGAAGTGGATACACTCAATGCGAGATAAAAACGCTCCGATCTCTAGACCTTTCTTAATAGAGAAAGCTCTTCAATTTGCGAAGGCATTTGGATACGATCAATTTCTAAATAGCAATGGATGTCTAGAAGAATTTAAGAAAAGACACGGAAAAATACGCTTGAACGGATTTTTGGTGTATTGAAAAGATGTGGGGTGTAGAATGAAAAGTATTTTTTCAAACAAAATAACTCAAATTAAATTAACAGATTTTATGAGTAATTAAATTATTAGTAATTAATGAGCCGATGGGGATTTCTGTGGATACAGATAACTACATCTTCTTTGGTTTTAATCTTTTATTCAGGCTCACAAATATATGATATTCAAGCTCATTTAGAATAATGAACGAATATGCACGAACACAAACACAGCAGAAACAACAAGCAGCAGGGACGCATACATGTTGTTGGCGAGCAGATAAAGAACAAAGAGTGCACACACAGCGCACTGCGTTTTTATACTGGTGGTGTAGGTCGTGCGAATCTTTTCTAAAAGGAGTTGTGATTGGTTCTAAATGCGCGCGAGCAATTATATTAAGATTAAGATTATCACATAAGTCTAGTAGCAAAGAACTAAAAATAATTTAAAGGATTTAATTTAAAGAGGGCTATATATATATATATAGTTATATATTTGCTTACTTTTTTAACACTTCTTTTCTTCAAGAAAACAATTATCATCTAATTATATATGTCTATAAAAATATTACAAAATCGTAGTTACAAATGAATAAATAATGTATGTGTAAATAAAAATGATACGAGAGCAATGCGATTAGGAAATCGAGATGGATACAACTGTTATCGTACTGGAATGCTATGTGAATTCAGTTCTTAATCTTTGCACATGTGTTTCAGTTATTTATTTTTTGAAAATATTACATTTTAGTAACGTCTATTTACTTAGTTACAAACAATAAAAAACTGAATTGATATTCTTGGTCGAAATAAAAGTTCTAGTACTTAATTTTATGGGGTACATCTTAATGATCTAGTCTAGAGGGACACGTCTTTCAATTTTTACACAAGTTTGTAAATAAGGGAAATCTGAGCATTAGATGATAAACCTTCGCGGACCCCCGAGGGTCCACGGACAACAGTTTAAGAACAGTTGCTCAAAATAAATTCGTTTTGTTCAATAGATACCATTATCTGCAGTGTTAACATTCTCGATCATTTATTAAGGGGACCATAAATTCAGTCATCATTGAATACGTCAAGAAAAAACAATTAAAAAAAACCCGCTTACCTAACAGGAACAAAAAATAATTGAAGGCATCACTAATTGGAAATAAAAGGCTTACATGAAAAATACAAAGTACATGCAATTATTGTTGAATTTTTGACTTCTTTAAATTAACAAGATTCCTAAAATATGATTTATACATGCAATGTAAAAATATAGAAATGTTCAAATTTAATAACCCTATGAACTAATGAAAGAATTATATAGCAGAAAGGAAATGAACCATACCAATTTTCACTATACATCACACTACTCAAAAACAAAATTAAGTTGGCGAAAAGACAGAAGATTTCAGCTGGAGTGCACTAAGTTGGCGCGTTTTTGGTATTTTGATGCCAAAGAAAGATACTCGCCACATACAGTAAACTACTCAAAAAATAATTTATTTTAATTGAAAAATGTTTAGTATGAAGCGAAATATTTCAGTGAATTGCAATATATACCTATCCTTTAAAAATTTATGATCCTTGGATTAGATGAATTAATTTTTAGTAAATGAAAGTGGAACAATAGTTTTCAAAATATAACTCGTGGATAAGGACACATTGATTTTACAAATCTAGGTACTTTTACATTGCTTTTACATATTTAGCAAGAGAAAAATCTAAATCTATATTCTCTACTGGGCCTCAGAAATATTGTAAATTGTTTCATCTCGTCCATTTTCAAGAATCATGAAGGTAGTATGGATTACAAAAAAAGCAAAGGTATTGCAGAGTAGGATCAGATTTTATTTTCAACCTATGCACGTAACCAAAATTCTAACTCAGAAGCCTGTACTTTTAAGCATAAAACTTATTTTATATAGCCTTCGAATCATTGGGATACCTCAAAGCGAAAGAAGAAGAATGAAGATGGATTGTTTCACGTTTTAGAAAAGCAAAATCTACTTTCGGAGGTAATTGCAATGGAGGTTATTCAAAAGTTAGTAATTATATTTACTGATGATAATCACCTTGAAAGATCGTATTCCTTTTGTTTTACAAATTCAATGAATGAACTTTTAAGTTGAATGATGGGAATTTAAATAGTGGTTTGTTTGTTTATAGAAACCTTTGATGTGCTTCAGTAACAATTTTTTGGAGTGAAAAAAGATGTATGGTATTTTAGTTAAAAGGAGATAAAAAAAAAATAAAATATCTTCGTGATTTTTTAAAAAGAATTACAATCCAAATCTAATAATACTTTGAAAAATCTTAAGTGATTTATTTATTCAAGTTTGTTTAGAGACTTAAATAAAAATATTTACTCTTTTTTAAGAAACTTGAATGCTGTGTGTTATCAGTTATTACAAAAAACAACCAAACAGATGAAATTTATTGCATTGTATTATATAATGCAATAAATTAAGTAAATAATGCTTATTTTACATCTTTCCTAAACATTTATAGATAGAGGGATTTATATCAGTTTTACTTTTTGTATGAATACTTAAATGGATTTTGAATTTAAATTTATACGTTCGTTTTTCTGAGACATTGTGGCGTTATTTCTAACGTAACAATGTTCATTTTTTAAAAATTACTTTAAAGAAATTAAAATATATTAAACCATAATACATATGCATTATACATTAAAATGTACTAGCCATTATTTACTACCATATTAATATATGGATACATAGCAGAAGATTTTACTTGAATATCATTAAATTTTCTTTAGAAAGCACTATTGAAATACTTCTAATTTTAAATGTTTTTTTTTATAAATTTGTACGTTATTTTTTATAATGTGGTTCTCAAATTTTATTGCTTTTTCTCTTAAGGATACAAATTCATCCCTGAAAACAGTTCATTTTGAAAGAAAAGTTTTAAAAGAGAGTATTTTAAGTATAAATTTATTCCTAAAAACAATATTCAAATCCTTTCAGTGGAAGTTGGACAGATAGTTCAAATAATTCAAAAATTTATTTATACTGCTGTTTGTAAAAAAGGCAACACCATGCAGAAATCATCAGAATTAAATGAAATTTTATGCACAAACGACTTGTATTAGTACAAATAAATAACGAAATTTTCAAAGCAAAAAATCAATATTAAGTGTCCGGAATCAGTATTTGGTGTAGCCACCACGCTCTGCAATAAGTGCTGCTTTACGACGTGGCATGGAGTCAAACAGATTTTGAATGTCTGTTTGTGGAAAATAATTCTACATTGCTTGTATGCGCAGATAAAGTTCGTGTTTTGAAGATGCAGGACGTGGATCACGAGCAAGACGCCGACCAACCAAATGCCACACGTGATCAATAGGTGACATATCCGGCGAATAAGCAGGCCAAGGAAGAAGTTGCATGTGTTGGGCTGAACAGATGTCTCGAACAGTCTTTGCAACATGTGGGCGTGCATTATCCTGCTGAAAGATAGCTCCAGGGATGCCTTGAAGGAAGGGGACGACTTCTGGCTGTAGCACTTCACGGACGTGCTTGTTCCAATTGAGATTACCCTCAATTAGTAACAAATTGGATCGTTCATGATACGAAATAGCACCCCAAACTATAACTCCAGTTATTAGGCTACTATGTCGTTCGATAACGCAGTCTGGAATGCGGCGTTTACCAGCAAAGCAGCTAACACGAATGCGGTCCTCATGATCCAACAAAATGAGGCGTGATTCATCTGAGAAGACAACTTGGTGCTAATCAGCTTGCCAGACTCTGTGCTCATGAGCCCATTGCAGACGCAACCACCGATGGTTTGCCGTGAGGGAAATCCTGTACAAAGGCACCCTTGCACGCAATCCACGGTGCAGGAGACGTCGACGAATTTACGAAGACGACATTAGTACACCCACAGTAGTAGTAGACCAACGTGCTGTCAACTGCCTGGAGGAAGCTGTACGGTCATTCACCGCTATGCGAAGCAGGTGTCGAACATCGCTCGCTGACGTCACCTTCCGTCGTCCACTACCTGTTTTTCGAGTTGTTCGGTGTTCTTTGGTCCACTGCTTCAAACTGGCATCACTGTGGAACTGCTCCACTGCACACGAGGTCCTACTGCGCGATTGAAAAATCCTCCTTCTCGAAGGCCGATAATAATCCTCTTTCCGTTCACACTCCGTAAGTTGTTGGAATTTCTGCCTATTTCGTCGTGGAGGCATACTTAGGTCTCACTAAACGTTTGCCACTAAAAAATAACCATTAACTATTTTCAATGTCCCACTACAGCCCTCTACTTAAACACTTTCAGCATCAGTTCAGAGCCGCTGCGCGCGCCACGCATGCGCGGTGGCTCTGAAATTTCATTATTTTATGTAGCATCCTACAATTGCCATTTGCTGCAAAGTTCATTTAATTCTGATGATTCCTTCATTGTGTAGCATTGTTTAAAAATAGCAGTGTACATGGAAAATTGAAACAAAAATGTAAATTGAACTGTCTGGTGTCAAAAATAGGTGATTTCCACTTTTAATGCATGATGAATTTTTTATATCAGTACCTAAAATATTAGAACTTCATTATATTTATTTTTAATTAGTCATTAATTTTTTTGTATATCAAAGAAAATGCAATATTTTGATATAAGGTATCAATATAAAAACCATATTTATTCGGAGAAAGTAAGTAGTAAAAGAAAAACCAACCAAATATACATCCTTATGTGTTTCTTTCATTTGATTGAGCATAATCTTTAGTAGTCTTCCCTGTAACACTCAGCAGCTCAATGATTTATTAATAACATATAACATACTTAGACAATTTGTGTTGTCATTGATGGCATATGATCTTAGAGCCATTTTCTCAACAGGACATATAACTTAGATTCTTCTGCATTATTTGTATGCTAATCAAACACAATATATGTTCTTATCTATCCATATTGAAATATGAAATGCATGCACAAGTGCTTATAGTAATGTCATTGGTATGCATTAATGTGGTATGCAATATTACAAAATATTTTAAGATCTATATATAAAGGTTTATAAAAAAAATTGTTTTATTTTCATCTATTGATTTAAAAAAACACAGTGAAGAAATTAATGAGAAATGATTTTTATAACTATGTTGATATTTTTTGAAAATTAATCTTCAAATTTCTAGAAATAGCAAAATAAGGTACCATTCAAGCATTTTGAAAATTTCCACATCCATTGTTTTAACGTAAGTTTAAAATGGGGATCTTTTAAATATGTTTATCCGGCGTCATTGGAAATAATCTCATCAGTATTCCTTTCATCGATAAATGGAAAAAAATGCACTGAAGCAAATTTAATTTTCTGAACTTTTGTTTAATTTAATAAATTAAAAACAATCCTAAATTTAGTTTCGAAATTTTAAGGGAACATCGCGTGCAAAATAAAAATGATCTAAAAATATCCTTACAATTAAAAATGAGATAATCAACTCTCTGTTATAACTTTCAGAAACTTAGTTAAATCCCTTAACTACGGAGGGTAAGTATATAATGAATTTTTTTTTAAAGTTTGGTATTTTTTAGAAGAATATTATCTACATATTTACAGCCTTCAGGAAATATTTCATTATCTACGCATCAGTTAGCAGATATTTCTTTTCAAAATTGGTTTTGTTCTATTATTATTGTTGTGTATTAGTTCTATTATCTCTCAATCTTAATTATTTTATAGACAAAACCAACGGAAGTTAATATGAAAGGTATTTTTCGGAAATTAGCTCTGCCATTTGCTAAACAAAATATATTACTTAAAAAACATGATAATCATATATAGAGAGAGACAAAGAGGGTTAAATTTGTTAAATATAAGATTAAACATTTCTAAGTTCTGAGAGGCGAGAGATAAATATTTAGATTAAACTTTAAATTTTGAGTGTTTTGACATTTAGAACAAAAACAAATCAGTTATCATATCATAAAAAATACAGTTTGAAATATTTTGCTTTATAGCTCAGGGGAATTTTCTTCTAAATCAACATTCTTATTAAATAATAAATACTTAAAGTTCAAATTTTTGTAATAACGTTAAATAGTGTTGGAAAAAAATGAAATACCGTATTTATACTCGAATCTAAGCCGCCATAGATTTTAAACAATCTTGTCCCAATTTTTAACACGTTTTTGTGAAAAAATGCTGTCATCGTTTCTAAGCCGCATCCGCTTCTATACGTTTTTAAGAAAAAAATTTTAAAAATCTGTAAAAAGTTCATCAAGATCCGATACTTAATTTTTTAATGAGAAATTTTATATTAAATAATGAGAAGTTAATAATTAAATTATTTTACCAATATTAAAACCTTTCAATGCATACATGCTAATATTACTCTGCATTTGACTATAATTACTCTAACCACGTGTCAGTATTATGTTTTAAAATGTGATTCGACAACGACACTTCCATTGTGTACAGCTATTTTCGGAATTCATGCAGAAGTGGTCATGTTCCCACATGGTGTCCTCTTTCGGCTATCCAATGCATTTGTTATGCAACATTTTTTTCAAAAGAATGTATTTTTTCAAGAATGAAGATTGTTGAATATTTACAAGAAAAAACAATATCATTTTATTTATGCCTTCGACGCATATTTGTTTCATCCGTGTCAAATTTTCAGTGACAGTTGCTCTGTCCCCTTTTCTTCTTCATTTTCTGCATATAAAATTGCCTCCCTTTTTCATACTTGCGTTATAGTAAGCTCTCTTTTTGACGTTATTACTGATATCGTTCATGTTTAGATGATTAAAAGAAAGCGTATACTGAAAAATCTCCCAAAGACGAGTAGACAACAATGTTTAGGGCAGACTGAATACTGGAGATAAGTTGCGGAATGGGATAAATCATCGATGCAAGTGACCAGAATGGACGGTTACAATTTCTTTTGAAAAGAGTTGAAACTCAATTTCTTTCACTCACAAAATATTTTGCTTTCGATTCTATTTTCAGTAGCATTAACACTGAAAAAATAGTGTGGCTTAGATTCGAGTAAATACGGTAATTCTGTTTATATTGTTACGAATTTTGTATAAAATAATGTAAATAATTTGTATTTGGATGTGCAATGCCTTTATATTACTCTATGCTATATTTATTTCATGATAAAATTGTAATATTCACAAGCAACACCGTCCCTTACTTTATAATGGCGATTCAATGGAAACTTGGCTAAATAATGGCGATAGAAACAAGTTGGCGACCAATTTGGCGACATTTTGGACCATGTTGGCGAGTTCGGGACCCTCTGGATTCTTCTAGAAATTAGTAGAGAAATCCACTAATTTCACGATCTGTGGCGCGAGCGCATCTTTCCAGAAATTTCGGCCTCTGCTATAAATAGGGAGAGACTCGCCGCAACGGTCAGTCTGATTTCAACCAGCGAGTAGTAAGCATTGTTTTGATTAGCGATTAGTAGACTTGCCTTGAACTTAATCAGATCGGTTGGGCTTGTGAATAATCATTTACAAACGTGTATTTTAGACACTGTTTATTGTGTCTGAGCGCTGTTGAAGGTGTGAAATCCTTCTATTATTTATTCTGTGAACTTTGCTGTTGAATCCTGTATTTGTAAGGATTGATTTACGCCAATAAATACACATCGCTCGCAAAGAACTGTCTTGTTGCTTACGACTGCTTCTGCATAAAATCCTCGAACCCCGATCTACGTAACAATATTATTCAAAAGTATGTACGGAAAAAGACATGATAATGATGAAATTCAATACAATTGCTGTTTGATGAAGGCAATGAAGAAACACAGAAAGCAAAGTCAGCTTTCGATTTCAAATAAACATCTTGTATCAGCAAATCAAAGTTTTATTAATTAAATAAGCAGCATGGCTGAAAAAGATAATTTTAAGCTAAGAGGACTAAATAAGCAGATAAATAAATGCAAACATTACTGAATAAATTGCAAATGTGTGTGAATATAAAATAAATCTATACTTACTAAAAAAGTAGATTCCTAATGCAACCTGAATGATTACATTCCTAATGTAGATTCCTAATTCACTCATATTAAGAACTACATTAACAAAATAAGAAGGAATTCACAGTTTGCAGTAGAAATATTTGATAATTTCGTAAGTATAAAAACATTTTCGTTCAAAAAATGCCATTATGTTTTTTTTAAATTCCTGTATACTATTAGTTCACTATATTTATTTTCATATATACAGGGTGTCCAGCCTTAATGTGACCCAATAGCTAATACCCGAACCGTTCGGTTTAGACATGTACTTCCAATTTGAAAAATGTTTTAAAAAAAGGTAAGGAATGTTTTTACGTGCTTTTCGAACCCAAAAGCCTATTTAGAAAAAAATTACAAAAATTAAATTTTTATACGGTCTCCAGGTCCTATCACTTATATTTAGGAAAAGACGCAGTACACAAAAACAAAGTAAACACAAAAAGTTTCATTTATTACGATAAAAAACTGGCCGAGTTATGGAACTTTGAAAATCGTATATTTCCTCAATTTTCCCGGCCGTTTTTAAGAAGCTAGTTAGGGCCCGTTTCCAAATTGAAATTAATTGGAACTCTGCCAGGAAACTTTCGCTCTTGCACGTCACTCTTACGTAATTCGTTTTTAAATTTAAGAGTACATAAATTACGTTAATAATACAATAATTGAGTACTTAAGAAATAAAATTTATTCTTTACGTGTAAAATATAGACAAAATAAAATATTTTGGACGAAGAAAACATTTCAAAAGCAGTTCCAAAAAATAAAAAAAATAGGCTTATTTGCTACGGTACTGATCATGGTGATTATTAAAAATCTATTGTGCAGTCCCTAGCAATTGCAATATTACGTATTCTAGTACGGGAGAATGAGATGTATACAAATGAAGAATACTACGAAATGGTACTGTTGTATGTGCAGTGTAATCGAAATAAGAGAGAGGTGGAAATACTTTATGCAATTAAATTTCCCAGTCGAAGACATCCATCGTATTGTACAATTTCCCGTGTTGTTCAATGCTTGTATAAAACCGGGAGTTGTCATAGACGTATTCATTTGTCTCGTGCCGCACATTGAAGATTGCGGATACCCGCTGAGGATGTTGTAGGATATGCCCTGACTCATCCTGAAAGTAGTTTCCGGGATATTAGCAAGGCTTGTTCCTACTCAAAATTGATGGTGTTTAACATATTATATACGAACGGTGCATATCCTTATCGTTCAGTCCTGGCGCAGGAACTAATGCCCGGGACCAGGAGCGTCGGTTTGATTTTTGCAATTTCGTGTTAAATACACTGGATGAAAATCCAAATTTTTTAATGAAGTTTTGTGGTCAGATGAATGCCAGTTCTCGAGGCATGGCACTATTAATACGCATTATTGGTCCTTCGAAAACCCACATCTAATACGACCGAATCGCCACCAAGTACGTTGGTCGGTGAATGTGTGGTGCGGAATATGAAAGAGCACTTTAATTGGCCCAATGTATTTTGATGGACCTTTAACAGCAGAATCATACGCGGAAATTGTATCTGGACCATTAGCCGATTTTTTAGAAGATGAAGTTTCCTGGGGAGGGGATTTCTTTCTCTGGGGTTTCCTAAAAAGCAAAGTGTACGAACGTTGAATCTACGAATAAATCCGATTTACTCAATCGAATCAGCATGGCATGCAGGTGTGAGACACCAACTATGTTGCAGAAACTACAGGCGGAGGTTCTGACGCGGGTTCGATACTGCATTTCTGTGGAGAGAAGGCAGTCATTTTGAACATTATTTAAGTTAATTTGGTCATTCTGATATAATAAAGTCCCTGATTCATGATTGGCGCATCATTCTACATAATGCTATAATTTGAACAGGCAAATCCTGTATTCTTTTGCTGCTATTTGTTAAAATAAGTTGTTTTAATCTTTTCGGTACAAATTGTATTTCTTTAATTTAACTTTTATTGTTTGCCATACAGCAATACAAATTGTCAATCTATGATGTTTAAAACGATGTTTCAATATTACTATGATGCTTTTTTTTTGCTCTTTCTGTAGATAGTGAATTACTGTTCTCTAAACTCAATGTATATACGACCCCCTTTTCTGAGCAATTCAGATGCTTCAATTTTATGTAGGCATAACTTGATCAGTTTTTATCGTAATAAAATGAAACTTTTTGTGTTTACTTTGTTTTTGTGTGTACTGCATATTTTCCTAAATATAAGTGATAGAACCTGAAGACCGTATAAAAATTTAATTTTTGTAATTTTTTTCTAAATAGGCTTTTGGGTTCGAAAAGCACGTAAAAACTATAAACATCCTTTACCTTTTTAAAACATTTTTCAAATTGGAAGTACATGTCTAAACCGGACGAATCGGGAATTAGCTATTGGGTCACATTAAGGCTCTGGACACCCTGTATATATCTTGTTCAAATGCTCAATCTTAAATAAAATTCTTTTTATTCATCCACTGAAGTTCAAATACAGATTTTTAAACTTGTAGTCGATGACACTCGATGTTAATACAGTTTTTTTCCTAATATTAGTTCATTATAATTAAATTTTTTTTAATGTTTTAAATTTATTCTGGGCTATTTTTGAAAAAGTTAGGACTAACACCAACAGATGGCGCCAGTAAGTTTTTCTAACGAATTTTTTCTTTTCTTCAAAATTTCTTTAAAACTTGTAGTGTATGACACTTGATGTTAATATAGTTTTTTTAACTATTAATTCATTAATTAAATTTAATTAACTAAATTAAAAATTTTCTTTGTTGATCTTTGTAGGAATTGATTTAGTTTTTTTTGTATTACTTGTATTTTTGTTAAGCATGCGAGTATTTTCAGAATGTTTGCTCAGTTTTGTTAGTTTTATTGAATAACGGCAGAAAAATATGTTTGCTTATTATATAACGAGGTATCGAATAAAAATGTTGGATAGAGGAACGTTATCGGAGTTAAAACGATATATTGATAAAAATGTAACTGTCCCTATATTAAATTTCACAACAATTACAAGAGAAATTCAAAAGAAACATTGAAAAGAGCGTGCTGTAAGATATCAAGCAGTGGGATGATTGGTATTTCTTTGAGCATGATGGTCAAATGGTCAGGGCAGTGTTTCTCAAATTGTAGCGCACGCCCCCCTGATTGCAAACATATCGAATTGTCGGGAAAAAAATATTATTAAAAAAATATTGATTTACCGAAATGAAGTAAATAAAAATGCATTTTGAAATAATACAAAATAAAATATATAAAATTTAAACTAATATAATACATTTATAAATGTACCAATACTGCACAATCTATTTGATAATTAATTTATCAATTTTAAGTTAAGAACAAGTTTAATAATTACCATTACCTCCATGGGCGTGTCATATATAATATTTTGTACAAAATTTAATGCTCATCTTGATAGTTTGTGCGATTTATAGTTTAAGCGTCAAAGTATATTATTATTTAATTCAATACGTTGTTATTGTATGAAGGGACGGAGCGATAAAAATTATGATTGAAAATTGGGTCGGAAATATTGAAAGTTTGAGGAGCACAGGGTTACAAGGCGAATCGCATTCGAGATATTCTAATATATTTCTTCATACCTAAAATTCGATAAATGTGTCAGAAAAATGTCTAAGTGTGGTTTCAGCTGAAAGGGGTGACTCTCCACACATCACAGGCTTTCATGTCAGTGTCTTAGATATGTTCGGGGGGGGGGGGATATCCCATGGGGCCAGCCAAATCATTCGATGTTTTGTCGGGGGACTATTTTTGTAAGGTTATCTGAAGTCGAAAATTTTCATTGATAAGAACGAACTTTGGAGGAACTAAAAGTTGAAATAGAAGCTCAAATTTGGGAAGTACCCTAAATTTGCTTCATAATGTCATGAGTATATTTGGAGCAAGCCTGTATCAATGTGTGAATAAAAATAAAGATATTTGGCTCACAAATTTTTCAAACTTAAACCGCGTACTAAACTTTTCCCTACAGTACATAGCAAACGCAAAACATGTAGAACTTATAAAAAAATTATAAGCAGCATTCTTTTGAAAAAAAAAAAATGTTATTACGTTTTTAAAACGGACAGATCAAGCAAACAATAGCATTTTACATATTGATGAATACAAAATTTATCTAGCAAACAGGAAATTAAAACTAAATTAATTTTTAAAAAGTTCATGATTAATTAAACTACAAATTTAAAGAACTTTAATTAAACAGTAATGCAACATGAAGCGCACAAACAGAAAAATCATGTCAACTTTAATTAAATAAAAAGACAAAACAAGTGCATAATTAATTAAACAACCAACGATTTGAAGCCACGTTAATTTAAGCAAACAAAACTAGTGAGACATTCATTTAGGAAATCAACCCCAAAAGAAAAATTCATAATCTTTTCGACTCCAATCCTGTCTTTCGAAGAAGTCACGTGCGAGGAACCCAACGATTAAATACCAATTTTTTATCATTCCGTTATAGGTAATCAAAGACTGTTGCTGTAGATAATCGGGATACGTCTAATTATAGCTTATCAAAAACTCGCACCGATCGTGTTTGAAACCTCACGCTTGGCAAAGGATTAAAAAAAAGGCATGATTTTCTCCAAATGTGATAAAAAATTGTTCCAAAGATTGTTAGATTGGGGCCTCACATAGCTTTGACTTTCAATTGATTGTTCAACTAAAACGACGGGATGTTGTAAAAATGATTGTACAAATAATCGCTCTCAACTACGTGAGATAGTCCCAGCCTACGTTGTTAGAAATCATTAATTTGCGAAATTTGTAATTTCATGTTTATCCGAACTGATGGCAAACCTGAATTTGATTTCTGATAATGAAATGCATGCTTTGATACTTAGTATTGTAGCAGAGAGAGTGGAATAACTTTTACCATTATATTCGCTTATGCCTAGTTTTTATGCCTAGATGATGATCTTGTGAACCCAACTGAATAAAATTTAGAGTAATTTTATGCTGCCTTGAAAATAAAAAGAAAAAGTTTGTTGCTGACTTATTTAGGAGCTAATATGAGTATTAAAAAAACCAACTGCTTATTTATATATATCTTTAAATTTAAACATATGGAACTCTTGCATTTCAAAACCTTAATTTATTTTATTTCTCATTTTACCTCTTGAATCCAACAAAAAAATAACATTTTTTTATTTTCTTCCAATGTAGATGAAGATATGTGTTCATCTTCATTTAATTTTTATTTAAATAACTTTATCGAATTCGTTGTGGGGTTTAATTTTTCTTCACACAAGTTCGCAGCTTTAGCCTATATACTTCGTA
This sequence comes from Trichonephila clavata, assembly GCA_019973975.1. Classification (NCBI taxonomy): domain Eukaryota; kingdom Metazoa; phylum Arthropoda; class Arachnida; order Araneae; family Nephilidae; genus Trichonephila; species Trichonephila clavata. The sequence continues at coordinate 36,730 of BMAO01011946.1, forward strand.
ATTTTAAACCGCAACCACATGACAGTCATGAACACAACAAGCACTCAACTCTGAAACTTCTTTTTTTTTCAGATTTTCTATTAAATTTTCGGAAAATGGAACATTTTGACAGATCACAGTAGCCTGAGGTTAGTTGAACTACGAAGAATTTTCACCACTCTAGCATTGATTAGAGTAGTGTGGAACTGCGGAGAATAGGGTGCTAACTCAGATATTGTCTTCATCATTTGATTATGTTACCAAAATAAGATATCTGTTACTAGAAGCCCTATATTTGACTTTTCAATTCTATTCGTGCACCAGATAGGATTTTATTATATTTTTTTCAACTGAATGCTTGTAATTCTCCCTTTTTTATATAGAGTAGTATTCTCAGTTATATCATTAATTTAATTAATTAATTAATTTATTTATTATTAATTAATTATTTATTAATTTATTTTACTTTAAACTATATTTCTTTTATCATTTTATGGGTTCTAAATATTACTTTTTTTACGGATATAACTTTTTTGGTCCTTTTTTTACCATCTTTACCTTTTTCTATTTCTCCCGTTCCCTGGTATGTCGGTTCGGCTCTACATATGTATTTATTTGTATGCTTTATTTCTAAGTAATTTCTCTCTCTCCCTTATACATATATACTTACTTCTATTCCTTACTCTTTTTAAAATCTTTATGCTTAATATGTATGCATTATAAATACATATTTGTTTGAATTTCAAAAATAATTCATATCTCATCTTTGTTTTTCAATAAATATTTACATAATACAAGAGGTTTTCATTGATAAGTTTCATTGCAATTTGTGCTCGTATTTACTAATGATGAATAAAGACTTTTTTTGTAATACACGTTGGTAAATAATTTGTACGAATTACGTAATATAACTATTTACGTAACAAATATTTTCCTTATTATGCAAAAAACGAAAGACATTAATGAATAAGGATTCATCGAAACAAAGAATACGTTTCAATGATACTTTATATAAACCGCATCATACCAAGGTAGTATAAATATTGCGTTATTCGATATTGTAACACATATAATAAATACTATGTAACATAGGGGAGAGCAAACTGTTCCAGTTTACGGACTAATTTAATTTTTTCAAGGTGCTGTGGTCCATACATTAGTGTAAGTGTGGTGAACTAAGAAAAAGGTCTACAATATTTATTATATAACAAATTATATATAAATACGGAATATGAAGTTACCAACATAATTATGATAAAATGAACTTATACTTTTAAGACTGCGTTTAAAACAAAACTCCAGGTACTACCTTTATAATAATAATCACAATTATATTAATATGGAATGATGCATTTGTTACGAAACAATTCAAAATACATTAACCTCTTCCCTGTTTTTCTGAGCTTGTCTTGAGCAGGTAAAACGTATCATTCTGCTCATCCCGAGTCCAGCTCGGTGGCTGTGAAAATTCACATTATGCAATCCGTCTTTCCTGAATTATTTCACATCTGCTTTTTATGATTTCGAATAATTAAAAAGTACCAATCGGTGGAATTTTCTGCAAATAAAGATAACTTTCTGCAGGGCATCCTTCGCGCTTGTCTGAAAGACATTTTGTGGACTTCATTCCCACAACAGAGAACATAAATCCTACAGTTCCCTTTATTATCTCAACGAGAGACAGTAAAGGAAAGAAAGTAACAAAAGAGAAACCAGATTTTACTGTCCAGATTGTGATGTTGGGTTATGTGCAGTACTACGTTTCGAATTTAACATAAGCGCTTAAATTTTGATTGATAATTTCATAATTATTTATATATATTAAAAACGTGAATAAAATTTGTATTTCAAGATAAAAGCTAGGCATTCTAAGCTTTATGTTTATAGTTAGTGGGAATTGACTCCAAAGGCTAATGATTCTGCTATACAGAAAGCCAACTTTACAGGTAAAATTCTCCTTTATTTATATATATATATATATATATTTGCATTAATTTTAAAGAAATTCTGAATGGTATTATGCTTAAAAAGATATGTATGTTTAAAAATAAGTATAAAAATTGACATTTTTTAAATCTGTAATCCAGAAATAAAATGAGCATGGAAGAGATTAATAAAACCCATTTTCATCTCAAGTTTGTGCTCATAGTTGTAGTCAGTAGAAGACTTAGTATGCATACTATCAGCCATTTTTTTGAATATTTTGGCATATGATTTCTTTCTGATAATCTTCAGATGGTCCCCCAAAAAATGTCTTGGTGGTCGACCTTTATCGACTTAATGCTTCTCCCTGATGTAACACTTACGATGAATACCATATAAAAACCATGTCGTCCAGATTAAAGACAAATGTATTACCAAAAGATGTGTGCAAATAATTTTCTAAACAATATAGCCACTTAATATTGATTGAATTAGTGATCCACTTCTACATTCTTAATTAAATAAAATTCTCAAAAAATTATATGGTAGATTTCTTTTTATCTTTTTATGATAAAGTAAATCCTTAACTATTATGATTTCCAAAGGAAGACTTTTGTAATGAAAACAAGCAAACTGCAAATTAAGCCTATTGAAAGTAAATCTCCAATTGAACCCACATCCATAATGAACAACATCAATCAGGAGAACGATTGAATATGGAATCGGAGCATCAGTATTTGGATTCTTATGGCTCTAGCACTAATTACACATCCTCAGAGCTGTTCCTACTCTGCAGCGTCTGACAGTTTCCATTCTTGGACGATACTACACATAAAACAAATCATGACGGGAATTTAAGTGTCGGGTTTCATTTTTCTTTCAGTGGCGCTCTGCTCCAGTTTATGATTAATGCCAAAACATTAAATCGATGAGGATAAATAGTGTTCACTTCGTGGACTTGCAAGAGATTGCAATTCACGATTAGGTGGTATAAGATATCATTAGTTAAACGCACATCGTGGACGGTTATTTAGTTTGTTCAATTATGTTGATTTATGGATGGCCACTCTCTTTGGGAATGCAGACATTTGAGAAAATAGATGTTTATATTAATGATGGATTGTAATCTAAGTGAGTTCTATATAATGAAGGGCGCTTTCATTAATTGTATTGATTGCTAGTCTGGTGCATGTAGAGGTAATAAAATCTTCTAAAATGGACCACACTCGTTACGAATTGGAAATATTTCATCCGGGAAGTTGGGATTTTAATATTTAGCTAATTGGGACATGCGTTTAGCTAACACATGCGTTTGAAATTTTTCATTTTTTACGAGAAGTGAGGTTAGAGTTTTAAAGACCGTTTTTGTATATGTTGAAGTTTTACTAAACAAAACAAATACCACATTCGTTTCTTGTTCCAATTTGATTCTTGTAGTATATATTGCCATTAAGTTGTGAGTTTTAATTACAGAATTTTGCTGCCGTCTCCAGATTTTACGGCTAGATTGTAATAGCCTCATTAAATACCATCAATGTTAGTAACTGGAAATAGAAGTATTGGTTGGATCCTAGCAGAGTCCACACCCTTGGCGCGAATTATTTTGGTTGGCAATAATTGCGCCATCTTGGTATCCCTACTGTGGTACACTAGATATGGTAAACCTTACTATTTCTGGAATTTTCGTATTTTGCCATTTTGTCGGCAGGCATTTCCATCTTCGTTATTTTGTCTTTGGGAACCGGGATGGAAGTGTAGCGTCGTGTACGAGTGAGTATACTTTAGAATATTTTATTTTGCTGAATGCGAAAGGTAAGAAAGAATTGATTGAATGATGTAAGAAAGTGATCATCAAATACCATCAATATTGGTAACTGGAAATTGAGATATTTCATAAAATATAGGGTTACGAACTATCAAATATTCACAAGATATATATTTACGGCTTTTTTACTACTTTTGTGTATTGTTTAAATAAATCTCTAGTGAAGGCTGAGGAAGAAAATTCTATCATTAAATTACGGTTTTTGAAAAAAAATTTCGACATACGTAGATTTTCTGGCAACTAGAACAGAAAGATAATTTGCTGAAAATATCACATTTTTCTGCGACAAATTCAGAGTGCTCTTCCAATTCTCATAACGGAATTTAAAAAAAAAATTAGATCATAAAATGTCAAATCAGAAACAGATAATGTCGAATAGCATAGATTTATATTAGTAGAATTCATGAAATATATTTTATTTTATCGTTTTAATATAACTCGGAATTCTCACAACATAGTACTAAGTATATTACAATATAATAACACTTATAACCTAGATCAGAGATTCTGAAAGTGGTCTATATAGGCCCCCAGCAGTCTATGACGACCTGAAAGGGGTCCACGTCAGCGGAAAAATAATTTGGGGGTCCCTGAGGTGTAAATGGGTGTCTACGACAGTGGTTCTCATTAAACCAGACCGTGACTTTAATTTTAAAAGGAAATTTAATCAAGTGGAAAACAGACTTACCTATTTAACAGATTTATTTACTAAATTGAATGAGGTTAATTTTTAGTTACAATTCGACAGCATAAATTTTATCAAAACAAGGACCACATTTCAGGTTTCCTTGCCAGAATTAAGCTAAAGAAGTATAATAATGGATGTCGCAAATTTTCCCAGTTTCTCAATTGTCACAGACAATCTACCAGGAAAAAGACGTTTTAACCTATGTTCAACATTTAAATGCTCTTTTTTTAGATTTTGGAGCTAGGTTTTAGATCGTTTTGACTATCGTAATAACACAGTAGGCAATGAATTCGTAAGGTCACATTGAAAAAAAAATGCCATATTACAAGAGGAACTGATCAGGAAAGGCAGTAGTGGAGATCTTAAAGTAAAGTTTAGAAACGGGTGTCAGAACAATTTTGGCTTTAAAAAATTTTGGCCTGTTATTTATCTCGAATTATGAAACATTTTTTAATTATTTTTCTGATTGAGAAGGAGTTACAATGTGCTTGCCAATCTGCACAAAAAAAGGCAGAAGAAAACACTGGACATACAATTAACTGAGAAGATACTTAGGGTTAAACTTAACACGAGATTATGTCAAATGTTGAAAATTTGTTATTGCATCCCCAGATTCATTCCTCCCCCTAAAATTATTTGTTGCTCAGTTATTTTATATATTAATTAAATTCTAATTTAATTATTTAACATGAGTTTCTTTAAACACTATACTTCACTGTAGTTAATATTTTAAAGGAAGTAGCTCTATGCCTGCTGTCAAAAATTCGTTTAAATTGTTGAATTTAATATTAGGTCAGTAGGGTCTACCCCGAACTGAAAAACCTGCCAAGGGGTCTATGAGGCAAAAAAGTTTGGGAACCTTTGACCTAGATGTACCATTACACAATTTTTCTTGAAAATGCTTAGAGGGTCAAATTCTAAATATGACTAAAGAGTACGATCTATGTTGTAATATTTCTATCGCAGGACGTAAATGTATGTTTGCGTTTGTGTGTATCTATGGTAGATATCAGCGGTTCTTAAACTTTCGATCGCCGAGACACTCGAATTATGTATCAGCCTGATATTGCACAACCCGACGATTTTGAAAACCCTTCTTTGACTCCTAACACGTAGCTGAGTGATTTAAAAATTCCTCAAAATTCTAAGACTGCCTCTGCAACTTATCATTGCATATATATTTCTATTATTTTTTGAAAATATTATGATGTAGTTGGCTATGTAGTTGAAAATAATAAAATAACTGAATATTCTTGATCGAAATACATGTTAAAGTAAAGTTTCTTCAGTGGTGATCTAGTGTAGATGGTATATTTTTCAATTTTTCCACGAGGCCTTTCAGGTCTAAATAGACTAGAGTTTAAAAAAAACTCTACAAAAAACCCTTTTATAGTTAATCGAATATAGTTGTAACTTAATATTTTTGTCGCCAAATCTGGAAGTGGTATCTGAAATTAGTCACCAAAGCGGGATGGGATCTGAAAATTGTAAATCATTAATCCTGATGATTTTGATAAGGACAATGGAACAAAATTATTGCATTATTTTATTGTCGTCGGTCCTGGAAAAGTGAGCAAAAATTTCATATTAACCCGACCTTTTAAATTGGGTAAAAATTGAGTTCCAAGATTCCGTTACATACAAGCGGAGCTTCTAAAAGGGTACTAACAAGGGGGTAATCTTAACATGAAATGAAATACCTCTTTTCGGACACCGTAGAAAAACTCTTAAGACCCCTCCAGGTGTCCTCGGACCACATTTTAAGAGAAACCAGTGGTATATATGATTAAACGTGTAAATAAAATTGACTAAAGAAACTAACAAGGGTTAGTAATTTTTTTCGGTTCATTTTACGCGTATTTAATCTAAATATATGTATATATATATTACAAAAATATACAAAAAATATAGTTATATACCTAAGATAACTATAGTCACGATTGAATAGATTTAGCCACAGAAATACTAGATCATATATATATATATATATATATATATTATTGAAGTGCCTTAACTTTAGCTTTTTGAAAGAGTCATTTGAATTTAAAAAGCATCAGTCGCGTTAACTGTACTTGACGATTATTGGTTACATGCATATTCGAGCTTCCAACACAATTTTAATTTCACATTTCAAAGTTCTTAAGTGTTCATATCCAGCCGTGAGTTCGATTCCTGATTTCCCTTAAAATTATTGTTGAGGAATAACGATATATATTGTTCATTCTATGAATTTTGACTCAAAATCCTTCCAAGAAAAGAGAAATCAGGAGAGGAAGCTAACAGCAACTTAGATGGTGTCCATACCACATCACTATTCAGAACAACACGGTTCTTCAACAAACCAGCGGATATCGTAATGCTGAGCTTCTGTAAAGTGAGGAGGACTTCCCATTCTCGAAATATCTTCATCACTCCAACGTGACGACTTTGAACTTTTGCTACTTGGAAATGTTCTCTCTTGCTTTTTTAAAAAAAATATAAAAGGAAAAGAATTTTTTGGGACCATTCTTTCCAACTAGTATTTCCTTTTAGGAGTGGACCTTTTGAATCTTATTTCGTGTCTCAATTGTAACAAAACATGTGTGAGTGTGTGTTTTATTTTCAGTATTTCCATTGTTATTTTTATTATCAATCACATTCCAGCACCGGGTGAGGGGTCACTTCTGAAAAGTACTTTTACTGTATTTTAGCCGCCCATCCTGTATAGTGGTTAGTGACGCTTACTGCTGGGTCTGGGTTCGAGTTTGGTATGGATGTTTGAAAATGTAGAGGACCCCTTCGCCGCAGGGGGGTACACTAAATAGCAGTCGAGCTTGTGATGGATCCTTTCTTTAACATAATCCTCTTGGGAAATCTTTGATCTATCAATTCGAGTTTACTCGCAACCAAACCTCTGAAGAAGCAAACATAATTATTCAGATTTGGTCGGATATATATAGTTTAGGTTTTCAAGCTAGAGGTATTGAGATATAGAGAATGTGAAGAGAAAGAGAGAATGCTACAAATCAGGCATTATTCTATTTTACTAGCGCGTTTCAGAGATTAGATAGTTGAAAGAATTAAAGTGACGATTGGTCATCTAATGAACTTATAGTTCAGATATTCAGGGCAGTGTATTTGATTCTGATATATATAAGAGAGGCGATATTTAAAGTATTCTCATAATTCGCGTATCTCGTTATTTTCTCTCATATTTTTCAGATTGGAAATATCTCTTCTCGTTTGAATTATTATAATTGTGTTGACAATTTGTGTGTTCAATAAATAATTTGAAAAGTGATATGGCAAGTCATCCTTCCCTTCCTCCTACAGCTCAAGGTGGGACTGAGAGAAGATCTCAGTCCTTATAAGCTGCAAGCCTTCTCGTGAAGTTGCTGGAAGGGGAAGAGCGATGGGAGGTCTCTGACTCCCCTAGGGTATTCCCCCTTAAAATTGGGATGGAAAAGCGCCAAATCTTACTGTGACCTGCATGGTGCTCAAAGCAGCGGATAACAACAAGGGTACATCTAGCCCTTTGCCACAATGAATTTTGTGGGTCTCGATCTGACTCCGTAGGATAAATGGTATTAGTAACAACAACAACCCTGTATTTTATATCTTCACTCAATTCTCAAGAATTTTGTGAAAGGTTGACCATTTTGTATATGTGTATTTTGTTTAGTATATAAATAAATTATATCTTCTAGGAGGGTCGGTTTGCAGCTGAGGGTGAGCTCGGTACCCGAGTAAGTAAGTAAGCTTCAGCAGATTTAATGTGCATATACGGGGGATCTTGAATTACACCAAAATTATAAATCCACGACTCAACAAAAGCAACACCAGCCAAGTATTTGTGACCATGTCCAAGCGACTGCCACGGCTATCTCCAGTTGCTTTTAGAGCAATATTCATAAAACCAACCAAGCACTATCGCTTCCTGCCTCTTTCCTAAAATGCATGCTCCAAGGCCGGGGTGGGCATTACGTCGATCACGACCGACCGGTGGACCACCAAGACATTTTGTGGTGACCACCTGAAAATTTTACCAGTTAGTAATTATATACGGATAATTCAAGTTTGGTAGACAGTACACAGACTAAGCCTTTTACTGGCTATAACAACAAAACTAAATTTAGATAAAAATGTTTATTTGTTTAATGTATTTTGAATTGTTTCACATAATTATTATTAAGTTTGTAACTTGCATTTTGCTTTAAACAGGGTTTTAAAAGTGTTTTTTTTTATTTTAGTTCTGTAGGTAAGTAGACTTTTCCTTACCTCACCATACCTACAACATTGGGCAGTAGCACACACAAGAATTTTTAAAGGGAAGGGGGTCGAGGGTTAACGGTCTACCATTCTTGTATGATACCCTAATAGGCAGTCAAATATATTTTTTTGATTTTGTCGATTGTCGGGAACAAATAACAACAGAAAATAAATTACTGAATAAATAAAAAATTATTAATATCAAATACTTAAATACATTTTACGTACTATATACATGAGACTATAATGAATCGGGAAAAAAATGAAGGGTTATGAGGGAGGGTCCGGACCCGTGGATCCCTTCCCCATCCTTGTGTGCGCCACTGACACTGGGTGGACCGCAACTCCTTAAAAAATTAGAAGGAGCCCGCTCCCTGGAAAAGTTTGTCCACCCCTGCTCTAAGGGAAGTCTCTTGAATACTAAAATACGTACTGGAATAGCTATGACACTGAAAATTATATTCGATAGCACAGTCTTCCTTCCAACCGATAATATTAAGTTGCATAGACAATTAATCATAGACAAATGCGTAACACATTTTTTCCGCAAAAAAAACCATTGAATTTTCATTTCATACTTCATTTAATTTAATCCTTTCTCGGCGTTTCGATGAATATCATCCTGGCTTATCACGAGTGTAGCTCGTGCACTGTGAAAATTTACACTATGGCATCAATTTTCCCGAATTTCTTCACAAATGCTTTTTATGGTTTCAAATAATTTAAGTACCACTCGGTGGAATTTTCTGCAAAAAGAGGACGTCCTTCTGCTGAGCACCCTTCTCCCCTTTCACGCTTGTCTGAAAGATACTTTGTTGACTACATTCCTCCAATAGAGAAGAAAACTAATCCAACACGACAGTGTATTATTTACTGCTTTAAGAGATATAGTAAAGGAAAGAAGGTAAGAAAGAAACAAGATTATACTGTCCAGATTGTGATGTTGGGTTATAAACAGTGCTACTTTTTCGAATTTATCATACGCGATTAAATTTTGATTTATAGTTTCATAATTATTTATGTAAATTGAAAAGACGAGTAAAATTTGTAATTCAAAAAACTTTATATTTCTAATTTGTATAAAGTGACTCCAAAATCTAAGGATTTCTACCTTACAAAAAGTCAGCTTCACAGGTTAGTTAATGAATACGAATTGCACACTATTGTGCTTGCATGTTTGAAAAAAAAAATTTGAACATTTTTGATTCGTAATCCAGATATAAAATGACTCTGGAAGGGGTTAAAATTAAAATATTTTTCAACTCTCCTCACTGTATTGTGTGTTGGATATTCAACAAACTACATTTTAGTTTTTCTCCATGCTCCGTTTTTTACATTACAAAACAGAATATTAGCTGTATAGTGAATTCCTCTCCTGAATTCTGATGGATATCTTCCTTATTTAGGATTCAAGGCATACGATCAGGGTATAATAATAATAATAAACCATAGATTTTGATACAAATACAACTGTGCTACAATGGTGTCTATCTTTTATTCTTTGATAGTTCATACATCCTTACAAAAAATTATACAAGATTTTTTTAAAACATATTTCTTATAAAGAATGTAAATATTTATTACGATACAATTCGGAAACCGTATTTCATTAATCCATATTATCATATTAAACATTATAACGACAAAATCAAGCAAACTTTTATAATTAGAAAACCATGTCTTCAATTTTTAATAGATCCAGTTATAAATAACCTTCACAATAACAACAAAACAGCATCAAGTTTGCGAACCGAAACCTAGAACCTCGTCACGTTTCACCATCATCGCAGCAGTAGATATTATCAACAGGTTATGGAACGCTTTAAATAAATTTGATTCATCCTACTTGATGCATTAGGTGACTTAAAAGAGCGTTCGTGTTGCAGCCATTCCACAAAATGATTTGTCATGGCAGTTTGGAGAGCGATAAAATCTTGAAGCAGTCAACATATCCGTGATGGGTCAGTCAAATTCGATCACATTCATCACAACACACACTACGTCTCTCTTCCTCTGATTCATTACGGTTCCCATCAAGAATGACGCTTGATTCGTGCTAAGCGCTTGGTGCTTAATGGTCTCTTATCGCCTTGGACTTAAATGTGTTCTGGTGATTGAGGTATTTAGTTGTGTGGTGGCTGCGATTAGAAAATGTTAGGGGTAAAGTGGAACGTTGAGAGAGATTAGTGAGGTATTGGAAAGGAAGATATCATTCAAGATTTGAATTCGAATTTCCTTCGCAGTGTATTAGAATATCATTTGTTTGAATTTCTCTTGAGGAGTGGTGTACTAAAGAAAGAGATTGATACTGTGTAACAATTTTAAATTGGGATCTTTTGTTTATAGTAGCAGCTCATAATTTATGGGAATCGAGTGAGTTAGAAACGTTGCGCTATAAAGCAACAAGAGGGCTAACGGGGATTGACCTAATGAGTTTGAGCATCAATCAAGTGACATAGGCGTCGTCAGAGGTGGCACCCCTTCACCAAATTACCACTCTACGCCAAAAACGGAGGACTTTGAAATCGTCAGATTTAACGTTGCACCAGCTCCCTCTATACTAGAGGTCTTCAACCCCTACCCGCGGGCCACGAATTGCCCATTGAAGGTCTTTTGGTGGCTCTTCATTTAAATTTGAGGCAATTTAAAAAAAAAACTGCCTTGCCTGCTTTTTGTCGCAAAAAACACAATTTTTTTTTATGTTCTTGATACTTAAAAGATTTCACTGATGTTTTTGATATCCATTTGAATAAAAAAATTCTGAAATTGAAGAATGTTTCAAAAATTCCACTGTATCTTAAAAAATTTTAAATATAAAAAATCTAATTATGCTTAAAATCTCAGAAGTTTTCAGAAGAAAATGTGGATTTTAATCTGTAACTCGCAAAGTATTTTAATTCGACTTCCATTTAACATTTTTGAGACAGATATATCTATATACAAATTTGTAATACCATCTTTTCCCTTAAAATCAATTGTAGTTTTGTAAAAAAAAACACCCTTTCTTAGTACTTAAATTTTCTAACTACATTATTCATTCGTGTTGCCCACAGATCATTGTAAATTTACTTATAGGGCCCGTGGATCATTGTTGATTTATGGATATGACCCTTGAACGTTAAATTTGAACACCCCTACTCTACACGAAGGGTCTGCAGTGGCATCAGGACTCGAACCCGGGACTCGCTTGCCATGAGCTGATAGGAAGCCTTTATATGAAAGCTTAACAAGAGTTATTTTTAATGTCGTTATGAAATAAATATTAAAGGTCTCATTACTTTTCCGAAGAACCACATAGTTAAAAAAACAGTCAAATAATCATGGTTAACATTTGAATTCGTGATTCACTCAACTCTCACAATCGCTACATCATTGGAAGAAGTACATTTAAAGTTAACGTACAGAAAAACCGCCATTTATGGTGTAAGGAAAATAAATGCTTGTGGCATAATCAAGATTCTTGAGTGGAAGGCACGATTAGGATATGTTATCAACTAAAAAGTAAGTGACTGTAACAGTCAGTTGACTACTGCGATTACAACTAAATGAAGATTTTACATTACAACTCAGTCAGTAAAAAACTCCAGTAGAAAGTGTATCTTGTTTAATTTTGATTTTTGTTCTACTTCTAAAAACACACACACACACATGCTGTACTATTTTTATTTCTTGTTTTATACACTTAACTAGATCGTTCTATATGGGCTGTGAATAATACCGATTCTTAAATCTACATTTTTCAAAGTAACTTCGCTTACGATTTTGTATGTCTGTTATCCAAAATTTTATTACACACATTTTTTTCAAGTTTTTATTTTCTTTCGGCTTCAAATAAAAATATATTATATGTATTACCCCGATTTACACGAATTAGACTTTTGCGGATATCACTCAGTCTCACCTATCGCTTAACTTAGAAGTACTACAGTATTTCTTAAATTAAACTTTAATAATTTCCAAAACTACACTTGCATTTATTATCCCTCATAAACATTAACTATTCATGTTTTCATAAAATTTAAGAATTTTTAATTTAAAGGGAGGAAGTACTCTATGGAATTTGTATAGTGACTATAATATGCTTAGATTTGAAAGTGTAAATTAATCCCTTAACTGCCGATGAAAAGTTAAGAAATTCACCCCCCCCCCTAGTGCCAACGTTTTTCACACAGACGTGCGTTGTCGCGATTTATATTGGGTGAAAAGAGGAAGCGAGTTTTTCAACCTAAACATTGTTTACTTTCACTTTAAAAAATAAAAAAATTAAACGAAAGGTCAAAACTTTAATGTTTAGAATTACAATATAATACAAAATGTATTACTTATTTGTTCTGCGATATATCCTGAAACATGGAGAAGACATTTTAGCATCCCATTAAGTTCATTGATAGTGTACAAAGATACCCATTTGTCAGACTAATTCGTAAAAAAAAAATTACAAAGCTCTTATTACACACGGTAAGTTAAAATGAGAGCAAATAAATTATAGAAAAGAGAACACTCAAACGAAACAATAAGAAACACTGCTTATCTATATGAATTTCATCGTTCCTGGAATTTTACTTTTTTAAATGTTTTCCCCACCTTTCCTACGAAATAAGTAAATCCTTCAGAAGTACTGTCAATGTCCTTTTATTGTATTCCAAAACCGTAGGACTTTAAACCACACTAGCACAGTGCAAAAGGTTCTCCTTTGAAAGGACGAGTATACACGTCCGGGGCACTAAAGACACCAGCACAACAAGACGTGTAAACACGCCCGGAGCATTTAAGGGGTTAAAACTACATAAATGATCGAAAGAGAATGCTGCTGCTTAAGAGAGTAAGCAGTCATGATTGTGATATTGAGCAGGTGATGTTTCATAATTACCATAAATACCAATAGGGAAAGAGGAATAATGTATATATTATATTTGTGAGGCTCAAAGTCCTTGTACATTATCATGGTATGGATATGAAAAATAGCGAGCAAGTTCAGTTGTAGGAATGTATTTTTACTTGCGAAGTAAGTAAGGCCATGTCTTGTATTGATTTATAATCGAAAGCATTTCATCTCCTGGTCATCTATTAATTGATAAGCTTCGGTCAATGATTATTGTTTCAAACTTATAAATCACTTTTTCATGGGTTGAACTAAATGGTATTAGTAATGGAATTAGTAACAGACATGTGGATTAGAATTCAGCACACGACAGAAATTATATATGTACAAAGTGATATGAGATTGCTATAACGTATATTCTCCATAGAAATTATTATTATTTATTACACAGATATTAAACCATCAAATATTATATAAAATATTGCTGATACGGCTTAAAGTGATATTACTTCTAATCACTTAATGAAGTAGCGCAAAGCTTTGGATTAATTGCACGTTAGACCACCTTTTTGTGATTACTATGTACCTGACGCGTTAATTCTTTAACATAATGCGAAGTCGAGTTCAGAATCTAAATGAGAAAGAAATTCCATAAACATGTGAGCAATTGATACCAACTTAATATCAGAGATTCTTTGAAACCAGAAAAAAAATATTGAATATTTTAAGGCATGCGAATTAATACTTGAGCGTGTGACAAATAAATTATATGCTTATTCGAGATTCATGGCGAAATTTCTGCAGATTCTATGTTAATAGAAAATGAAATACGCTTAAGTACTTACGGAAAAAAAGAAATGTTTTTGAAATATGATGGTCAGAAGGAATTGAGGTAGAAAAAAAATTGAAGAAGGGAGAGATACACATTATGAATGAGTTTATAGCTGTAGATGCAAAATTTGGTGAATTTTAAAATACGAGTTTATCTGTCCAATAAGAGAGAGAGCAGATAACTGGTTTTAATAAAACCTGTGAAGGATGAATTCTAAAAAAAAAAAAGCGTTGGCTAAATTTCATCATACTAAATTTTATTGTACACATTAATGGACGCTTCGTATGTCTTAAACTGGAATGAGTCTCAAATTTCTCAATATTGCACGATGATGAAATTTGTAAGCGCGTTGCTTATTTGAAACATTTCCCTTTTCGCATTTCAGTACGTTTGTTTTGCTCATTCTACAAGAGTTTTAAAATTTTAATTGTGGTATTTTTCAGCTAGGGTGGCATTACTCAAAAGGCAAGCCAAACACACGAAATAAAGCTATCAACTATGCCATATATCATACAGACTAATGCTTTTGGTCTTTTGAGTTTAATTCATTTCAAATTACTTTTTAAGAGAATCCGATTTAGTTTAATAGAGGGAACAATTTAATATTTCCTGAATAATAAAAAAGCTACCGTAAGATATTTTAAGATAAAGAAATAACTTGTAACAGACATACTTTGTTCTCATTACCAACCAAATCTTTTGGGTTTTGGTTTAAAACATATACATTGTGCTGTCTTGTACGTTCAATTCCAGAAAGAAAAAAGTAATAAAAACAAGATTTGTGAAGGCTCCTCATTGCAATGGATTTATTTACATTTGCGTCAGAAACTGACTTCATTCGAATTTGGCGAAATATATATAGTTGCAAGGATGTGCACTGTGATGTATATGCTAATTGTGTTTTTTATATTTCGTAGAAAATCAGTGAACCCAACAAATCCATAGAAATGTAAGAAAGAACATTCTCTATTCATATGCATACATATTGCCGACTCTTTTTCTGTTTCAGAAGGTATTTCAATGTTTGATGCCAGTGTTTCTCAAACTGAGCGTCGCGCCCTCTTTGGGAGGCGTGATAACCTTGCAAAGGGGGGGGAGGTGCGAGCCTATTGAAAAGTCAAAAATAAAAGATTATTTTAAAAAATTATTAATTTTTACTAAAAGTAAACAAATCAAATTCATTCAGATGTAATAAAAATTATAATACTCATTTATACACTGATATAAGACACTTAAAAATATATAGCGCAATTATGCGCAATATATTTTATAATTAATTTAACAATCTAAGTAAAGAGCAAGTTTATTAATTACTGCCTTGGGCTTCCCATTTATAAAATTGCATGCAAAAATTAGCACTTACCTTGATAATTTCTACGGTCTATAATTAATACCTCAAATGCGGATTAAAAAATTACGCGATCTCACCAATGCCATCGTTTAATATATAGGGAGCATATGAGGTGTATTGGAACGGGGGGCGTAGAAAAGGAATAATAAGCAAATCCTCTGAAATAACCCTTCACAAACACTCTCATAATGATTTTATTGCATTCCAAAGCCTTTGAAATAATTTAATGGAGAGCAGTTCACAGAAAAATCATATTTCTGAAAGACGTATATATACGTCCGGGGCAATCAGTGCACTGGTTGAGTAAGACGTTAATACACACCGGCGGCATTTAAGAGATTACAGTCGTGTTGAAGGTTTAGCATTAAAATATGTATTATTTAATTCAATTCTTTTTTACTGTATGGATGGGGGGGGGGCGATGAAATTTTTTATAGATTATTGGGTCGCACATATTGAAAGTTTGAAAAACAATGTTTTATGCAGAGAAACTAAGGAATATTTTCCGTTAATCAGGTTGGGGTGGCCGAGTGTTCATAGTCACGAAATATTAGACAAGTCACATGTTTGAATCCTGAAGTGTGACATCAATAAACAATCAATGCGGTCATCATATCCAATCTTTGAGCTCAGACTTTGATGATTGTGCTTTAGGAAAACAACGCAAACTTGGCGACGAACGGCTAACGGAATTGGCGCGACGAGTGGCACTTCAATTTTGGTACAATATCATTTAATTTTTTAAAATTCATATTGATGCAATACCAGTTTTAATATAATTCAGTGAAATACGTTTAATGCGAAAATGCTTAAGACGAAATACTTGTAGACACAAAACAAAACAATGGTCCCTGCAAACTACTATGTATTTTCATGCAATTTTTTCTCTTAAAGTATCTGACTACATGCGACAACTTTTTTTTAAAAAAAAAATGGAGGTATGGAGATTTTTTGTGGTTTTTGAAATTGTTTAGTTCATTTTAAGAAAATATACTAAAATTTAGAAGAGATAAGTAAATTATTATTGCTAAAATGGGAAAAAACTGGAAACAATTTAAAAAAAATAACATAAGTGGTGCCTATTCAATTCCAAAAGTTTATGGACAAATTTTCAATTTTTCAATTCTGATGTAGTGCTTTGCTATTTATTTTTAAAATAACCTTCAGGATAAGAGAAATATTAA
Organism: Trichonephila clavata; assembly: GCA_019973975.1. Lineage (NCBI taxonomy): Eukaryota > Metazoa > Arthropoda > Arachnida > Araneae > Nephilidae > Trichonephila > Trichonephila clavata. The sequence continues at coordinate 53,582 of BMAO01011946.1, forward strand.
TTTTTACAAAAGCTGGAGCACTTTTTCTTAGATATTATATGAAATTGCTTAAAATAACAATGGTTATATTAACATAAAGGACTATAAATTTTGTAATAAAACAGTGATTGATAAATCTGAAGGTTTAAACACTTCTACTATTGCACAGAACATACACAAAAAATTTCGGTTAACTATTTTCAAAATATTTTCAGCAATCGTTGCCTTTGAGTATTTAAAAAAAAAACACATTTCGAGTAAAACGTGTTTCAAAGTATGGCGTCTTGCTTTAAGTAGTGGGGCATTTGCTTTTACTAAAAAACTTGTAGTTTTTGTTCTAGTGAAGGAAAATAATGAACTTGGTATTTTTATAAAGCTAATAAGATGGCCTACAAAACAAAGCCATACAACTTTGTCAATTTTTGGCAAAATGTACAATTTTAGGGGAGTTGGATATCTTAACACGAAATGAAAACCGTTTAACCACATTTCCTTCTGAGAATGAACAAAGTTAGGAAAAAACCAGACACTTAATGCAATGTTAGATAAGTTTCTGTATTATTGAACTGTCCTTCAGTATCATTTGAAGAATTCGTTGCAGTAGATGATGATCATGTGTGTACAGCCCCGAATACGGAAAAGATTTTACAGTTTGTTCAGAGCTTAAAAAATATCATTGATGTACATTCCGCCGACGAAAGTAAAATGAATAACGCAGCTCTTGTTCCCATGTTATCCAAAATGATGAACACCAAGAAAATTATGATCAGTTATTTAGACGGACATTCGAATGATGAAATTAATAACACAATGTGCGACATCGAACAATTTTATTATAAAAAGATAATACAAAGAAAAATATTCGATTTTTTTTCCAAAAACCCAATAAAAGTTATTTTCAAAAACTTAAAAAATTTTGTATTAAATTTTATTTGAATTTTGTATTACTTTGCTTAAGTTCTTGTGAATTTTTTTGTTTGATTGGAATTTATTGAACACATAAATATGAAAAAATTTACATATCTATGAAAATGAACTGTATTCTAATAAACTTACTTTTGTCAAATATATGTTTTTTTTCATCCTTTAACAGGAAAAGATATTTCAGTCCCCTAAGTTTCGTGTTCAGCGATTTCACTGTAATGCGACAATGTGAAATATTCAGGAACATAAATTTTTCAGATATTTAAATAAATTCATGAATTTAGTGAATAACGCCGAAAGAGAAACGTCAGAAGGAAAAAAAAGTTGGATCAAAATATTTTCTATCCAAAATATTTAAGTATCACCGTGGTAAAATTCTCGAGATTCATGGCCAATAACTCCTACATTGCCTCTAGGTTCAACGGCCATTATCAAAATTTGGTCTGTATTAAAAAAAAAAAAAAACATCATGAAATTTATACTTATGCTCGCATAAGAATATTAAAAAATATAATA
>BMAO01011947.1:0-112507 GCA_019973975.1 Trichonephila clavata
GAATTTTGTGCATAAATTCAGTAGGTCTGAGAATAGGACATAAACTGTTTTTCATTCCAATATTGAAATTAGTTGAAAAGATATTAATTTAAAACGCGTAATTTGTGTTGTTTATTTCGCTTGGCGTCGAAAATCGGTTTCGCGATATATGTGTGACTTTTCTCTGTTTCACCGTTTAAATCACCCTGCTCATGGGCTATACCAACAAAAGGGGTGTCTATAACAAATCAAAAATCACCAAATTTGGCGAGTGAAAGGTTTTTTCCATTTTTTTATATGTCTTTTGTTTCAAAAATTCATATATTGCATCCGTTTATAAAACAAAAATAACTAAATATTTGAGAAAAACTTAATCGCTTTTACTTCGTTACCATTATTTTAAATAAGTGACGCGAGATAAGTGAAACAGCTAAACCGAATCTTATGAAATTTTGTTCGTATATTCAGTAGGTTTGAGAATAGGACTTAAACTGTTTTTCATACCCCTAAGTAATATGGGTGGTCCACCCTAAATTTTTATTTATTTATATTCTTTTGGACAAAATTTTTTATTTTAAAGTTTTTATGATTTTACATTAAAAAATACATACAACCCTAAATGTTTACTTTTCTACCACAAATCCCTATTTTTAATAGCGATATTAGTACTTAAATAATTTTCTACTCTTGGCATTCAATAATTTATCAGTTATTCCCGCCAGGCTGTGTCACTTCTCACCTCGTAAACAGCACAGAGTAGAGATGAGAACGAAACGGTCTCCTGTTTTTCTCACACAATAAGCTTTCTCTCACTCACTAAAGTTTAGGAAATAAGCCGTTTTCGGCCATTATTATCGATTGTGCAGTTTGTTTGTGTAGGCTAAAGATGGACTTACTAAAAATATCGTACACTCCATTGCACTAAGAGACTGATAATGTTATTTTTTAATTGTCATAATTTGTGATACAGATGTAATTTAAAATTTATTAGTTAAAACAATAAAAGTACAAATAATTCAAAAAAGGAATGTTTGGTGTTTCGTTACTTTTATAGGCCGTCATCATTCACAGCGCTCCATTCTTCTTTTAGTCATATACCACATCCCCACACACTTACAATGAGTTGGTTATTTTTTATTTGACTGCCAAAACATTCACTAGAAATAATTTATATGGCAAAACAACGTTTGTGCAGGGTCAGCTAGTCTAATATATAAAATTCTCCTGTCACAGTGTTTGTAACCAAACTCCTCCGAAACGGCTAGACCGATTCTTATGAAATTTTGTGCGTATATTCGGTGGGTCTGAGAATAGGACGTAAACAATTTTTTTTATTCCGATATTGCAATTAGTTAAAAAGATATTAATTAAAAACCTTAAAACGCGCAATTGTTTTACCCTGTGTGTCATTTATTTCACAGTTTATTTCGCTTAGCGTCGAAAATCGGTTTCGCGCCAGATGGACTTTCCTTTGTTCCACCGTCCAAAATCACCCTGCACATAAATTACACTAGCAAAAAGAGTGTCTATAACAAATCAAAAATCACTAAATTTGAAGAATGAAAAGTTTTTTTTTGTACATATCTTAAATTCAAAAATTCATATGTTGCATTCATTTATAAAACAAAACCATTTGCGAAAAACTTAATCGCTTTTACTTTGTTATCATTATTTCAAAAAAATGACACGAGATCAGTTATTGCCATTTTGCTAAAGATAGTTCTGACGTTCAGTTAATTAAGTTATCTCACATAAATCAATAGTTTCCAAAAAGAGTGTCCCATGCTCCCGCCAACAACATCTATTGTGTTACCTGTATAAACCATCTATACATCTATACAAATAATCAAAATTGAAGTGTCTGTTTGTAATTAGAAATTAGCAGCTTTTTACAAAATGCATTTAAAGGTATATACCGCACTTATATAAAAAAAATCAATTTTTAAAATTTTTGTCTGTTTGTTTGTTCCGGCTAATCTCGGGAACTTCTGGTCCGATTTTAAAAATTCTTTCACCAATGGAAAGCTACATTATCAGCGAGTAACATAAGATATATTTTATCTCCATATTCCTACGGTAACGGGAATTATGTGGGTAAAACGTTGACGTTGCTTACTCCCCGCCAAGTTGGCGCAAAATTATGCATTTGATTGATAATGGAAATTTTAATAAAAATTTTCTCACATTTGTAGCAAGTAACTGAAACATAGTGTAATTTAGCACCTTAACAAAAAGCAATTTTTAAATGGTTTTTTATTAAACGTCTAACGTTTATTGCGTTACGTTTGTTAAATGTCAAACTCAAACTTTGAGAAATATCGCCAAGTTGGCTAAGAAGCTCTCTATTCCAACAATCCAAGATATTTTAATGCAAATTTCCCACCACTTTTTAAAGAGGGAAACGAAATAAAGTTTTAGCGATTTGCATGCGCGTGATATTGAAAATTCTATGATAATATGAATTGACAGTTTCATAAAAAGTTTTGATTACTTTAGTAGTTTTGATTAGTTTGAATAGTTTTGAAAGTATTTATTACTTTGAATTTTTGGAATAAGTACAAAGACTACATGGCGGAAGATATTTTGCGAAGAAAACCACAATCAAATATGCCTTTCAATGAACGCATCTACAACGAAACGGAATAAAGGTTTTCGGAATGGTTAGGAGAAAGCTACATGATTTTGGAATTAGCTCTAGACGTGTCGACAGAAATGTCTTCGATATTGAATTTACTTGAGAATTAAACTACAAATTCATAGTATTGCAACATCAAGTAACAAAATTTATCCCTCAATTAACTCCACAACAAAGTCACGTTTTCCAACAAGTGTTACATAAATTATAATCCGGCAGGGGTGCACTCTTTTTTCTCGAAGCCCCTGGAGGAAAAGGAAAAACGTTCTTGCTAAACTTATTATTAATGACCATCAGAAAAACCTAGGAGATAGCAGTTGCTATGGCTTCTTCTGGTATAGCCGTGATTTTACTGATCAACGGTCGTACTGCACATTCCGTTTTAAAATTATCGCTTAATCTTGCATTTGAAGATTCCCTCATCTGAAATTTCAGAAAAAATAGATCTCAAGGCAGGATGCTTCCAAAATGTAATCTTTTAGTGTGGAATGAAAATACGATGTCTCACAAGAAAGCTGTAGAAGCGTTAAATCGGACTCTTCAGGATTTACGAGATAGTACAGATATTTTAGGAGAAATGGTAGCTTTATTATACATTGGCTGGTGAATTCAAGCTTATGGGGAATATGAGAGTGCATCTTCATAATGACGTAGATTCGGAACATTATGCAGAGAGGCAATTAAAAATCGGTTATGGAAGTTTGGACGCAAATGCTGGAGGTTTTATTTTACTTTCAGAGAATTTTGTAAAGAAGAAAATAATGTAAATCTCATTGCTCAAATTTACCCGGGCTTGCAACATAATTTAATTTGGGATCAGTGATTGCGAGCAAGATGAATATTGGAGCATAACAATGACAATGTCCATAAATTCAACATTGAATATTTAAACGACGTGCGGGGGAGGGGGAGAATTGAAGAAATATTTATCAATGAATACAATCATGGATAAAGAACAAAGTACTTCATATCCCACAGAGTTCTTAAATTCACTTGAACTTTCGGGTGTACCTCACACAAACTTCAATTAAAACTAAATGTACAAGTTATGCAAAATCTCGATGCTCCTCGACTATGTAAAGGAACGAGGCCTTGGATCACAAATCTGATGCAGAATATACTTGGTGCCAATATTTGAACATATGTCATGAAAAGGGATAATATTATCATACGTCGAATTCCAAGTATTCCCACTGACTTACCATTTCAATTCAAAAAAGTTCAATTTCCAGTTTTACTGTTGCTGTTAACAAAGCTAACATTTCAGGTAGCAGGGGTGCATTTTGAAAAGCAATGTTTTTCCCATGGCCAACTATATGTAGCCTAATAAGTGTGTCCAATGCCCAAATCTTCACATATTTGCAACTGAGGGAAGAACATGTAATATCAGTAATGTGTACAGTAGCATCTTAGAATAATATTCTGTTTTGAATTCTTTTAAAGAGGAATTATATATTAAACGTAGATACTTTCGATTTTTTAAAATATTAATATTTTAAGTTATTGAATATATGTTGTTAATTATTATAATACATTAAGTTTTCAGTTTTTCTAACTAAGCTCAATTTTATAATGTTTAAATTTTATTGGTTCCGGTCAAGCAGTAAAACCATTACCATATTATATTATTTACTTTCTAATGATAATGATTTTGACTTTGACAGTTATTTAAAGACATCAACGCAAGCGGAGCCGCGGGTAAAAGCTAGTTTCTGAACATTTTCAGACATTTATGAGTTCTTAATTATTATTTATTAGTTTATTTATTACTAAACGACAATTAATATAACTGTAATACTCAGTGCGCGCAAATTTTTCGGGAATCATTTTCAATTAAAAATAAATATATACGTATATTATAATTGTGAAAGGTATAGGTAAAGTAATAAAAGAACAAATACATTATTAGTGTACATTTTCTAGCATTAAGTACTTCAATTTGATCTATTTGTTTGTTTTGTACTGTGAGCAAAGCCAGCCAGACGCAAAGGGTCTGATTTGGGCCATCGAACGACTAAATCTACAGCCATACGAAATCGAAGAGCTCAAAGAACATGCTAACAAATCCAACAGGATAATGAAGATGTGAGTGTGAACATGGCGCATTTGCATGAATCGCAATCACAAGAGGAACGAGTTGAACAAAATCAACAAAGACGATTAGAACAAAGACAAGCGTGTCGATTCGTATTTGACACACGCAGAGCAAATGACCAACAACGCCAACAACTACATCAAGTATTTACATCCGATTCATTCCATTCGTCTAGCATTCGAGTATGAGCCCGATGTTAAATATTACGCTCATTCGAATGTGGAAAGTGGTGCTATGGACAAGAAATGTCCGCATCATAATGCACTTAAATTTAAAAATTAGCCAGCCGGGATGTGTTGCGCGCCAGGAAAAGTGCAACTACCAGAACTTGAAACACACCACCTGAAAAATTGTCACGTCAATCCACGTTCGACGTGCGCTGATGAGATCAACGCTTGCATGAAAGCATCGCCACTGTGGCGTGATGTTGGAAAAAGTACAGCTGAAAGTAAATATGCGCGTTCAAATGCTTCAAGATCCATCCGCTGAAACATTCTCAAAACAAATGTTAGATATCGGTAATGGAAAATTAGCAGTATATGAAAACACTGGAGGCATAAAATTGCTGACCGATTTCTGCGCAATCATTAACTCACAAAATGCTCTGATTGAGCAGATATTTCCCGATATACACATACAATACTTGAATCATAAGTGACTGGCAGAAAGAGCAATTTTGGCATAAAAGAATGTGGACGTCAGCGCTTTGAATTTCAAGATACAACAAATGATTACAGGGGACTTGAAATCATACAAATCTATCGATACAGTTTGTGATACCGACGAAGCTGTAAATTATCCAGCAGAGTTTTTGAACGCATTGGATTTGCCAGGCATGCCACCGTACCATTTACAACTGAAGGTTGGATCTCCGGTTATTTTGCTTCGTAAATTGAACCCGCCACGGCCGTGCAATGGCACGCGATTAGTCATTAAAAAATTTATGAAAAACGTTGTCGAGGCAAGCATTTTGAAAGGAAAGTTCCGAGGAGAAAATGTATTACTTGAATGGAAAGTTCCAAGAGGAAGATGCATTACTATCACGAATCCCTATTATTCCCCCAGATGTGCCAATTGAATTCAAACGGATTCAATTTCGAATTAGATTGGCATTCGCAATGACAATCACTAAGTCTCAAGGCCAAACGATATCTGTTTGTGGCTTAGATTTGGGCACACCGTATTTTTCACACGGACAATTATACGCGGCAAGTTCTCGCGTGGGTAAACCATTTAATTTGTTTGTGTTGGCTAAAGATGAACTAACTAAAAATACCGTACACTTCATTTCACTAAGAGACTGATAAAGTTATTTTTTAATTGTCATAATTTGCAATAGAGATGTAATTTGAAATTTATTAGTTAAAATAATAAAAGTACAAAGAATTCAAAAAATGAATGTTTGGTGGTTTGTTACATTTATAGACCATCATCGTTCACAGCGCTCCATTCCTCTTTCAGTCACATACCACATCCACACACACTTACAATGAGTTAGTTAATTTTTATTTGACAACCAAAATATTGTCTAGAAATAATTTATATGACAAAACAACGTTTGTCGGGTCACCTAGTAATTAATAAAAATTAATTGATTAAAACAAATTATTGAAAAATTACAAATACAGCCACGTTGGCATCTTTTTCGGCGACTTGGGTGAACGTTTTGGCGCATTGTGCTAAAAATTGAAAAGGTCTTTTTTTCCCGCATTTTAAAACGTTCAATTTTTCTGAAATTTTCTTTGCGCTTTTGTTTTGGGTAACAATACGATAATTTAATTATAGTTAATTAAATCAATTGACTGAAATTAATTTTTTAAAAATTACAGATACAGCCACGTTGGCTTCATTTTAGGCAATTTGGGTCAAAACTTTAAAAGATTTTTTTCTCACATATCAATGCATTCATTTGAACTGAAATTTAATATACACATAATATAATCTATATGAAAGTGTGATACTTTAAAGATAATTAATAAAAATTAAGTGCCACATAATGATGTGATTCGGTAATATGTATATAATATTTATATTAATTGTAACTATTTAATGAAGTAAATAAAATATTTTTTTGGTTGATCTATGTTGCAATTGACTTTTTTTTATATTACTTGTTAATAAGTTATTTTAAGTAAACTGCAAATTAAGCAAAGAGTTTTTTGCGTTTCTCAACTGAATAAAAGAAATATATTTTAGTTTATATTAAAGTCAGAAGGTGTAATAGCTGTAAAAAAGGATTTTATTTTGTATATATAACGCTTCTATAACTATCATGGGTCGATTCTTGAAAATACCTTCCTAGGCTCAGCTGAGTGAGTGAGTGAATATTAACGTCCCACTGTTCAGCTACACGAGGGCTTTTGGCGACGGTCCGCATAATTTTGAACCATGGTCAAGTGACGCGGACGATACCTGAGCCGGCACCCCCTCTCCTAATTACCACACCAAACGAACGGAAGGACGTTTGAGCTCTCGACATATTTAACGTGCATCATACCCCTACACGGCGGGTCTTTAGTGGTACTAGGATCGAACTCATGACACACTAGCCATGATCTGATGCCTAGACCACTCGGCCACCGCAGACGTTAGGCTCAGCTGAAGCTTATTTATTAGTTTGATTGAAGAATGGATGTTTATTGTGAGTTACATCATCTCTTAAAAAAAACAAATTTTAATGGAGACATTAAAAGTACACAATGTTTTTTCCTGTACACATCTATTGCAAGGAGTATAAAAAAATTGTACAAGAGTTATTTTTTTACAAAAAGATTTTCTTGGTGGACTTGAATTTCCGTTTAATGTATCGGAAAGGCTTTAGGTTTTTTTCAATATTACTATTATAATTCAAATATATATTTTTTTAAATTTGTATCATGTGGTAGCCAATTATCGTAATGTATATTTATTTAAAGCCAAATAATTCCATATAAAAAATTCCTTAAATTGAAAAGTTTGAAGAAAATATTAGAATTATATTTAAAAAGTACCCATTGAAGAAGAAAATTATTTGCACTATAAATAAAGGATTTTTATAGAATTTATATCTTTAAAAAAATTAGATATTCAGAAGGTAAATTTCTACTCGCAGATATTTCCATTTTCCTAAACCCTTAACTGGTTTTCCTGTACATAATACGGACTACCGAAAGCTAGCTAAAGACAGACTAACTTGTTCCTCGTACGGGCAATGAATTATTCTTCTTTCAATTACATATATCTTTAATTATAATTTCTGAGATTACCAGTGCCTTTTTTTCGGCAGGCATTTAGCTTCTTGAAAATATCCGAGGAAGAACAGAGATTGGCTAAGCAATGTGCTATTTGTTGCTTGAGAGGAGATGTACATATAGAAAGATAATCCAAAAAATCCAATATTACTTATATTCTCATTACAATGAAAAACTTAATATTGCATCATGCTTCAAAGCCGTGTGTGTGCATAAATCTATGACACAGAAACCTAAGCCGTTAGAAAAAAATAAGCAAAACTTTTCGATATATATAAAATTATTTTATTAGTATGAAAGCAATTGTTTTATACTATATGAAACATTCTTCTTAGCATGCGTAGTGTACTGATAAAAAGCAAATATTTAGTGGTGGGGCTTTCCCCAATTAAAATAAAATTCTTCCACTTTTGCATTCCTTTAAGTATTATGCTTAGTTATATGAAAAAAATGTGCCTTTTTTTAGAGCATTTTGGCAAATTAATTAATCGATTAGGTAGTTAGTGTACTAAAACACGTCGAAGTTGTTGAGGCATCTCAGAAGTTATGGTAACGAACTCGTGGTCGGAGTGTTACTTGTTCAAAGGCTGGTGCCAATGATAACATTATGGTTAGACTAGGCCGTTCTATGTTAAACATTTGAAGGCTTAATACCCTCTTGTTGCTGTGTTAATTAGGATAAAGTTGGTATTTCGTTGTAATTAGTTGGTAATTAGGTGTTGTGGTAAATAAAGTGAGAATTGTGCCAGCTCAGGTGTGACTCTCGGCCTAGATTCAAAACTACCAGGTCCGTCGCCATTAGCCCTGGTGTTCCTTGTGCATGATGGTGTGATGATAATAAAAAACAATCACACCAGAAATCATTAAAAAATCTAATATTAAATAAACACCTATGTTTAGGTTTTTAACAATTCTGTTGAATATCTTTTTCTCTTTTTCACTTTCTCAAATTTAGTGTTTTGTTTTTAAGTTACTTAGCGCATTAGTGGCAACAAAATATATACAATTAGAAACCACAAACAGTTATTTACCTTACTAGAAGTGAAATTTTAAAAAATTTAACTTGACCGTTCAGATAATTCCAAATATTATACATATATATCTATTAAATTTTTGTTATGAATTTTTTACTATTTTCCGAGGAATGAACTAAAATAATTCTTACTGTATATATATATTTTGAGTTATGGCCTATTATTTCAAATATCGCCTCATAAACATTCACATTTCTTATAATGGAAAATAAGTTATCACTACATTTTTTTATAATTCAGTAAGACATTAAAGTTTTTATTCATTTCCTATTTAATTCTATGTAGTTTATTTTGGTAGTATTTAATTGTTATAAATTTATTATTTTCTTTCTCTAACAGGCTTAAATAACTTTAAAAAATTTCTAATATTCCGCTTACAAAAGTTTATTAAAAATATTGCTGCTAAAGTTTTTTTTAAATTTTTTGTCTTGTTTCAGTGTGCAATTTTTAAAAAATTTATTTTGGATGCTTTCGCTTCTCTAAAATATTAAGTTCGGATTAGTCGACCTTCCTTCTAAAGACTATAAAATTTATCAAAAACAATTGAATACCACAACATCAGAATACTTCATTACATTTAAGTGTTAAATACAATTTTAATAGAAAAATATAGCACCATGCAGCGTTTGAGTAGAAAATAAAAATAAGCATACACACAAAGAGAAAATTTGGATGAATAAAAAATGCTTTTATTTTTCAACATCATACAATAAATGGTAGTACTACATGATCAGCTGACTGTCGATCCACGACTAGTTGTGAAAAAACGACACTTTAGGGATCAGATACAATCATCGTATGAATTCGGGTCGACGGACCACCCTTCGCTCTCAGTCATTCGCTATAGTTCGTACTTCAAGTTCGGATGTAGCAGAGAATGCATAAGGCTATTTGTTGGCTGTTGCATATTAGGTTTTTTCTGCTAGTAAATGGTTGGAAACATCCAGGAAGAAAGATAGTGTGTTATTGTCCTGATCAAACTTTCCACTTATATTTGGGTTAACATAATCACCAAAGAAAATAAATGATGGTCAGCTGGGGCACAAGTGAGAGTGTCTCAAATCATGATGTCACTTGTCGAGCGTTATAATGTTTATAGTAGAATTCGGAATAGAACAATCATAACACCTCAACACTATATTAAAACTCGTTGGTTGTCATTGCTAATCTTCTGGCTCGTTTGGGAACTTGAAACATTTTGTTACTCCGCTTGAATTTCGGATTCAATCTAAATATTTTGGAATGGAAATGTTTCTTCTTTTATATCCATGGTGGTTTACAATAGACGCAATAACATGCTAATTATTCCTGGTCGCTCCAGAGTAAATGAGTAAATATTAACGTCGCACTGTTTAGCAACACGAGGGCTTTTGGAGACGGTCCGCGTAATTTTGAACCATGGTCAAGTGACGCGGTAAGCACCTGAGCTGGCACTTCCTCTGCTATCTACCACACCACACCAACAGGAAGAGGTTTGAACTCTCGACAGATTTAACGTGCTTCGCTTCTCTAGACGGCGGGTCTTCAGTGGTACTGGGATCGAACTCATGACACGCTAGCCATGATTCGATGCCTAGACCACTTGGCTACCGCGGCCACTGTTCATTTCAGAAGTGTCCAGGATGTTCAGTAAATATTGAAGCACGATGGAAGTGACCTGCTGCTTCTCCATTGAACAGGGTTATTTTTATAACATATATAGCACCAAATGAAAGAGGACCGTTCTCTTCTTTCAGGCTCTTTTTCCTCACTTGGTGTATGGTGGTGTTGCGTAAATACTTTTGAAGAACTGGTGGAAAGCTTATTTTGACACAAATCTTGAATTGGTCTTCAATTAGGCAACATGACCTTCTTGTTTGGTCACCTTATACAGTAAGTGGTGGAAACACGGGAAAGATCCCTGTAGACAAAAGATGATAATGATTACCGGATATATAACCTCGTCATCTACTATTTTTCTATTAGAACATGTTCAAGAATTTTAAGAATTATTTTTTTTAAAGTTTTTTCTTAAAGGTTTTGAATTTACGTTTAATGTATTGAAATGGTTTTCGTTTATTTTTGTGTTGAACATAACTATTGAATTGGGCAGCAAAGTTAGAATTAAAATTAGATGGAGTGGATTCTGATGGAACTATGAAGTCAGGGACGAGGAAAGAATAATTCGAAAAGTTCTGGTTAAGGTGGGTGGGTTCTATTGATGTGGGTTTTGAGATGGCTGTATTGTTAGAGTTAGGTTCAGGGCATTCTGGGATATCATTAGGTGTTTGGTTGGAAAGGGGAAGGTTAGGGCTATTGCAAATGGTATTGTCAAATTCATCTATTTCTTCTATTGTAGGAAGGGTTGGGTGGAATTTAAATTTATTACGTATTTTAAGGTGTTTGTTACGATGATATTGAACAATGCGTTGTAAATATTTAAGAGAATTTTTGACTGATTTAGATTTATTTTTTATTTTTTTAGGGGATATTTTAATTTGGTTAAGGTTATTTAAAACATGTTCTAAATAGAAAAATAGTTTGATGAGATTTGCGAGGTATATACCGGTAACCATTATCATCATTTGCAAAACCCACGTTAGTGGGGTCAACACTAAACGTACAAAAGCAGAATAAAAATCCTTTGCCATTTTATATTTTCTAAATCCAATAAAAAAGTTTCGATAAGTACTTTTTCAAAAGACAGTTTACTTCATAAACGCAAACTAAATTATGATCCAAAACAATGAAATTTCTATTTATTTCCGTTTTCAACAATAGTTTTGATTTAATTCATTATTAAACATTGTTGGTTATAGCAAAATAGAGTTCGAAAACATTGTTAACATCAACAATACTTTTTTAAAATAATGCCAATATAACAATGAACATTTAAGTAATAACTAGGGATTAAGAAAAGAATGACTGATTTATAAAAAAAATCATAGTTTTTATCTCTTTTAAATTGAAAGATAATAGGTGGGTATTACGAAATATCATTTAAATTTCCATATATTTATATGATTTTTGATAAATATCTCTCTTTCATAGCGTCATCACATACTATAAGTGCTTGTGTAACTGCCGCTTACGTCATTACTTGGGGTAACCAAAAGTAATTAATAGAATCTCGGGGTAAATTAATATATTTAATGACATAAGATAGCACAGTTACAAAGAACAGACACTTAGACAATTACAAGACAAACATTTAGAGAAAATAAGTGAAAATAAGTAAAGTTTACATAGTCCAGGATTGGACATCGAAATGGGGGAACGCACGCTTGTCCAGATCCAAACTCTCTCTGACCGTACTACAGTGTTTCGTACAGTCACACTTCCGGTCTAAGCCCATATTGTAATGGCGGCACCTACATTTCGGTCTTGGAACTATACCGTGTGTTACACTTGTAATAATTTGTTTCTCTTCAAAAAGTACTATGTTTTTGTTATTACAAAAATTATTTAAAATTATTACAAAGGAGGTTATTATAGAATAGTATATGGTAGAAGTGAGTTAAGCTAAGAGGAAAGAAAATTATAAAACTTTATAAAACGTAGTTATTAAAACTATATATTCAAGATTAGGTACAAATCATTGTTTTTACAAAAATTAAGTATAATCTTTTTCTCTCGGAAAAGAGTTGAGGTATTGAATTCACACAAATATCATCTCGTTGATCTTTGGAGAATTTTACTTTAAAAAAACACATTCAGAGGCTGCTGTTTCTGAATTTGTTTGGTTCAAAGCCTGACCGTTATAGATAAAACATCAAAACAGAAAAATTATCCTTATCTTACACTGGAGTCCTCTTTAGAGAGAGCAAGTTCAGATCTAAACTAAGTTTACATTATCATATAATCTTTTAATTCCTGTTTTTGTTATTTTGAAGCAGCTCGTTCCCTTTTTAGTCATCTTCATTTACTTTAATCATACTCACATTAACTCTTCTTTACATAGAAAGTGCGTTTTTATAACAAAGGTATAGGCATGACGTGGATCGCGATAAACAGAAGGACCACCAAGACAAATTGGGGTGACAGCCTTTATTAAGTCCCAAACTACGCATACTAGAACAATCATATTTATAGAACATGGACGCCAACTAGACAGGAGAATTAATTTGTCACAATCGAAGCAAATGTGATTACCTAAGCCAGTCATTGGATAAAAGTGTACATGACATTTGTATCTTTATTGGCAGCACATGTTGACTGTCAACACGTTCACTACTGTTGTAGAGGAAAATCTTCATCACTGCGATATCAGGTGAATGAATGATTTTTCCCCAGACAACCGAACGAATAGGAAAGTAAAGGTTGATGATTAGCTCTTTACGAGATAGAATAGGATTGACTCTTGAAACATAAGCCCACTTTCAGCACTTCCACGGGATGGGATCCTCGTACTGATGTCATGTTCCACGATAGCATGGACTCAGCAGCGAATAATTTTTTATTTACTTAGTTTTCAGATTTATCGGTTCATGTAAGTTCAGTTCTCGCTACATTGAATACGTCGATGTTCTGGCAGTCATTCATTATTGTTTAAGCAATGAGCTTGAATTTTTGTATTTCTTGTGTTTTTTTTCAGCAAAAATAATAATCTGCCATATATTAAAAGAGAAGTGTAATGTCGAAATCAAATGTTAACAAAATAATGTATATAATTTTAATACAAGATGGTCACACTAATGCCGCTGGGGGGACTGCAACATCTTAAAAATATTAGAACTAACCCTTGCTCTTGAAAACTCCACCCACCCCTGCTTTAGACTAATATGTTATTGAAGATATACTAATCTTGCGCGCACATAACGGCTTCAAACGAATTTTGCTTACCGACAAGAACATTTGGCACTGGAGAGCATCATTCAAACACCAGAAAAACCACATATTGTCAAGAAGTACCCAAGATGATATTGAGAAGACAAATACGTGCAAATACCCCACCATTGGGCATTCTTTTGTGTTCAGTAGTGTGTTAGTTATTAAGATATCTCACAAGGTGAGCAGACAACTAAGGAAATTACTTTTGGATCCATATTTTGTATAATAGTAGTACTTCTTTAGACAGTTCAACCTTTTATGTAATAGTTCCGAATGGGCAGTAGATAAATAGCTTTTTAAGTTCATTCTTATCTTTAATACCATTAAGTTTCACAATTAGCTCCTGTGAGGTAGTGGAATAGGTGGTAACCTATCTGCGTACAAAGCGGTCAGACAGGGTTCGGTAAAAACATTTTAATTAATAATACATTATATGTATATTATTTTATAATATGTGTTTTAATTATAAAATAATAAATATAACGAATTATATTAAAGGATACATTTTATGTATTATAAAATTATTTTACTTTTGAGAGCACAAAATAATTATATAAATATTTAAATTAATACAATATTTAATATTATAATAATATATTTAAAAAAGTAATAGAAAAATTATTTATACTACTATATAATTAGATAAAATCCCATTTACTAATAGAACTACAAACTCCCTTTTACTTACAAACATGTAAAACGCATATTTAACTTTAATAAAACACGGCCCCCTTTTCCATAGTACAAAGTGATTTAATGTGCAAATTCTTCAAGCAAACATCTCTCGATGCATAAATTAATAATCGAAATTAAACATGTGTTATTAGTCTATAAAAGATTAGGATTCTGGTTTTATAAACTGTTTAGATACTAGTGAATTAGGGTAATTCAGAATTTGAGCATATGAAACTATTCATTTTCTTACAAAAGTGCTGTGGGGGTGGGGGCGTTGCTCCTTCATTTATGCTTCTAATTCGACCTTTTTATAACCACATATGAACGACTGGTTAAAAAATAAATAACATTTCTGTTATTTGTGTCTTCAAACGAAGAAAAATAAGAATGAACAAACATATATTTAACAGACTAATTTAAATACAAAAAAATTAAAACAAAAAATTCACTTCCATTATCAACTCATTATTTTTAATTTTTTATACTCAATTGAGAAATATACATCGTTGGCGGCAAGTCGCGAAAGTTGGCTCTTTTACGACCCTCGGCGATATCACGCGACCGAACATGTTATTAGTAATGAATGCTACTTTAAACAGTAAAATAAAAATAAAAATTAAGTTAATTCCTGCGTTGAATGGATGAATAGAAAGTATTTTAATAACGATTTAAGGTTTGAAATATATATATATATATATATATATATATTCATAAACACTGGTGTCCAAAAGTTAAGCATAAATCTTAAAATGCAAAAAACATGGAGTAAATATTCGTACAATTATTCCAAATTTCTTGTGGATCTTCATTGTGTGAAGAAGGAACATTGGGTTTATGCAAAACTTTTCAGTCGACTACGTCCTGCGCGAAACACCGGTGCATGTTGGAACGCGGAGAAACCGATTCACGTAGCATAGGCAGTTCAGACAAGTTTCGTGCAACTGCTGTGCGAAGGAACGTAGTTAACCATCAAACAAGGTGAATGATGGCACAAAGAAGCCAATTGGACATGTTTACGAAAGGAAGAATCTTTGGAAGGCTGGAATCCTCACGATCACAAACCGAAGTGTCTCGAATTCTGAATGCGGACCAGTCTGTGATCCCAAGACTTGACAGAGGTTTCAAAGAACGGAATATGTTACCCGACAACTAGTATAAGGTCGACCAATTGTCAGAACCCCTCGCCAAGACCGATATCTGGTAATAAGGGCGTGACGTCAGAGGGGCAAGACTGCCAGAGCACTGGGTTCGGCGTTCACAGTCGCCACAGGAATACGAATTTCGAGACAAACTCTTTACAGGAGACTCAATCATGCTGGCCTGTATGCCAGAAGACCAGCAGTTTACATTCCTCTCATGTCTGCACATAAATGCGCTCGTTTGAACTGGAGTTTGAAACATCAACATTGGAGTGAGGGAGAGGGGGCCAATGTGATGTTCACTGACGAGTCCCGGTTTAGTCTGAGTAGTGATTCTTGGTGGGTAATGATATGGAGAGAACGTGGAACACGTTTTGAACCAAGAAACATAACGGAAGGACATCATTTTCCATCAAGGGGAGTAATGGTATGGGCAGGCATCATGATGGACGGCCAGACATCCATTTCTTTGACGCGATGTCTGTGACTGCTCAAAGATACAGAGACGAAGTTCTTGAGCCTTATGTTCGCTTGTTTCGAGGTGCTATCGGTCCTGACTTCATCTAGTGTTCAATTCCTCTGTCACCTCTTCAGATCTTTGCTATTGATTGGTAAATATTTTCAAATAGCATTATAATTGTTGTGTGCAACGCAATATGGGCTGCCCGCAAGAGGGTCCAATGTTCTTGCGTTACACTTTTGGGACAAAAGCGGTTCCCTGTTCGGTTCAGTCGTTAAGCATTTTTGTGCATGTCTGTTGTTTGAAGAGGAAAGACTGTAAAGCTAATAAATTCTAGTCTTTGGATGCACAGCATGTGTTTCTGATTTATTCATGATTCGAAGGAATGACTACAAACAAAGAATAATACATTTAATTCGGCGATGCAATTAAGCATACATAAGTTTCGCTTCCGATGCAAATAAATAGAGTTTAACTTAACTTTCCCCCTGAACTAACACAAGTCATCTAAACGAAACGAAAAAGGTCGGTTAATGAAAGTACTTATCTTGATATATGGAATGAGCAAATAAACCCCTCTTTCTTGCACTTCAGTTAATTTGAATGTATTCGAATCTGAAGTTAATGATTAAAAGAAGTTGTACTCCACACCCACATAAAACAAGAAAGAGTTTTAAAAAATATTTTCTGTCGCAAAACATTAAAGATTCTTCGAGCTCGAAAAGATTTGTGAGGGCCGTCACCAATAGCCTTTGTGTTGATTAATGCTAAGTTTTGATCAAATAAAATCAGATCTCATAACTCTCAACCTGAACGTGGGATGGACATTTAGAGTTTGGGGTACCAGGTAAGGAGTCGTGCTCATCACAAGTGTGTAGCATTTATAAAGAGTTAAAAAAAATTTTTGTTTGGAAAGTCAGACTGAAATATCTTTTTAACTTGTTACAACAGCCGTTTATCAAACTGTGGGACACGCTCTCATAGAGGGGCCCGATAATCCTACCAGGGATGCGCTAGAATATCAAACATTCGGAAATAAATGATTTTAAAAAATATATTAGTTTACTGACAGGATCGAAACAAAATACATTCTGAAATAAGAAAAAATACACATTGCAATGATATAATATACTTATATATTTATAAGTACTGTACAATTTATTTCATAAAAAAAATTCATCAATACATTATTAAGAGCACATTTAATAATCACTAGTGACTCCCATCGGAGTGTCATATACAAAATCTGCAACAAAAATTATTACCTATCTTAGCAACATGTAGAGGTTATAATTAAAGATTTATATTAGCTGTAGAGTTAAAGTATATTATTATGGAATTTAATACATTGTTATACGCAAGGGTGAGCGAAGAAAATAAGAATTGAAAATTGGGTCAAACACATTGATAGTTTGAGAAGCACTGTGTTATTTTAGGGTTTTCAGATGGACGAAACACGAACGGTTAGTTACGAGTGAGTGAGAGAATATTAAAATACAGAAAAGATTTAGAGAATTTGTTTGAAAAAATCTAGAACTGCAAAAAATCTAAATGTCTTTTTACTACTTGGAAATAAAAGAAATGTAACTTACAGTAATCATTACTTTAAGATTTTGAAATTATGAGAGCTGCAAAAAATTGCGTAAGACTCACCTATATAAATTTCTATTATAGATTAAGAAAACAATCGAATTATTTTTCTTTATCACACAGAAAACTAAATTTAGAATTACTCTTTATTCCAGATTTGAACACACTTCAATTTTAAAAATTACAAAATCCTGTGTGCATAAAATTATTGTATTCTTTCAGAGAATTTTTTTCAGTCTCATTATAATGAGGTATAACGATTAGTAACGCGAATTCAAGTAAACTATACATAAAAACATTATACTAAAATTTACATTATTTTATTGTAAATGATCCTTTATATAATTTTTCTTTCATAAATTTATTTATATTCAATATTAAAGATGCATTGGGATGATACAGGTTAATTTTTAAAAGTTTTTTTTTAATTGATGAACAAGTTTCTTCTTTTTTAAAAGCTTTTATTATTAATTAAAATCTTTTATTTAACTTACAATGTATGTATGTATGTATGTATGTATGTATGTATGTATGTAATTTGTTCGGGTGGAATCTTGCAACTCAATTTTGAAGCTGATATCTTCCTCCTATGGAGCCGAAATTTTGTATACACGTTTAGTTTGGATGACAATGCATGTTTTGACCATTTATATTCCGATATTGCAATTAATTAAAAAGATATTAATTAAAAACGTTAAACTAGTTTTGGGCGCCAACTTGGATATATCTGCATTGTTGTAATAATTTTATTGTTACAACAATGACAAAAGTTGGCGTCGAAAATTGGTTTTCAGCCAAACTGGAATTTCATAACGTTGCGCTATTGACTGTATTAATTAACTTTGCCTAAAAAATAATTACATTTCTACAACGTAAAAATAATCTAATTTCTACAACATATGCAATTTTTTTTACAAATTTCTATCTATTTTCTTGGATTTAAATTCAAAACAAAAAAAGTAGAGCTATTTTTCAAGTAGATTGGTACATTGTATACCTTTCTCAACGCTGCCAAGTTAAACTGAGATGGAGTATTATAGAAATTCTAACTTTAACCCCTTAACTAGTTTGCCCGTACACCTTACGGGCTACTGAAAGTTAGCCACAACCGGTTTGCCCGTGCGCTGTACAGGCACCGAAATTTTTTCTTTCTATATTTTATTTGCACAGACATTTTTATTCCTATAATAAGGTTATTAGTATTGTGTGTCTTTAGGAGATGCAGAGAGAGAGAGAGTTTGTCCATGGTACTGAACTACTCCATTCAGAATTTTGGTAGTGGTGAAGGTGAGAATTTTTCACTGAAGGCAAGAATATATTTTCTTGAAAATATTGCATAAAGAACAGGGATTTACAAGGCAGTGTACAATGTGTTGCCTAAGAAAAAGGAAAATGGATAGATAATCCAAAGAAGTCGATATTATCTCTATCCCCATTGGAATATAAGACTTAGTGTTAAACTATTCTTCATATTGTGTGTGCATATAAATATGCACACACACAATGAAATCCTATCAATCGTATGAAAAAGAGGTATGAACATGAAATTTTTTGGTAAGTGGAAGAAAACATATTTTAAGATATATGTGAAATATTCTTCATAGTACGCAGAATGTACTTATTAAAAGCAAACATTTAAGGGGTTTTGTGTTCAAAAATTAGAAAATAAAAAAAGGTGAGTAAAATTTTAAACCGGAGATTAAAATAAAAATCTTCCATTTTCGCGCGTTCAGTTAATTGTTATGCTTAGTTACATGCAGTTAAAAAATGGGCTTTTTTTGGGAAAATTTTGTTCAGAAAAGTTGACCGCTTAAGAGGTTAATCTATGAAGCTCAGACAAAAAATAATCATAGAATCGGAAAGATCATTTATTTCGTCCCGATACGGTATAATGTTTTTTTACAAAATAATAATATTTATATTTCTTACATTTTTTTTTAAATAAGTCAAAATCGATGCGTTTTTATGAAAATAATGTCTAAATCGACGCGCCTGAATTTTTTTTTGTTTAAATGAATCGACATTTCGTAATAAAACAGCTAATGATTTGCTCTCTTAGAATCAGTCATTTAAAAAATAAAATATCGAAAAAAAATTTTACGATTTTTCAAAAAATATTCAACATTTTGTTTAATAACTTCGCCATTTATGAAGAAAATCTCATAAAACTTTTTTTCGTGTGTAGGATAATATTACCCAAGATCTGTACGAAGATTGAAAGAATTGCTTAAAATTTACGGATTTAAGAAAAAATTGTGTTTTTCGTCTAGTACCCTTTTTGCGAGAATTCATTTAGCTCGACTGTTCGAAAATAACCGGCTAACACCTAGCAACAATGATGCGTTGAATGAGATGAACAGACTATGAAACCTGTCGAGGGATAACTAAAAAGTAAAAAATAAATTTAAAGTAAAAAAACTTTTTTTAAAACAAGCTTTTATTTAAACGCGCTAAAAAGAATAAAATAATTGTTTCTTTAAAATTTTTTTACTATCAACTTATAACGTCATTACACAATTTATATGATATAAAAGCTTGTCGCGAGATTTACCTCTGCAGATAAACAAGTAAATTAAATAACTTGATCTGATTGATTTCAATTTCTTAAAATTTTCAAACTAATTAAATAAGAGTGCTTTAATCTCGCGACAAGCTTTTATATCATATAAATTGTGTAATGACGTTATAAGTTGATAGTAAAAAAATTTTAAAGAAACAATTATTTTATTCTTTTTAGCGCGTTTAAATAAAAGCTTGTTTTAAAAAAAGTTTTTTTACTTTAAATTTATTTCAGTTTCACATTTTAGTGGAAATGAAGGATTTTATTCCATATATATTTTGTTTGGAATGTAGTAGAAGGGTTTGTGTGATTTTTCAAAAGGAAGATAAGTTTTAGAACCACTGTTTTATCCCTTTATTGATAATTTACTAAATTTTACTCGATATTTTTGTAAAACAAATGAGCTTGGTAAACTTTCTATACATGATTGTCAATCAAATTTATTCAAATGTGTAGCAAAGTTAGCATGGCATGCAAGATTTCGCCTCTGCATTTCTTCATCTTTTGTTAAAGAATATTAATCAAACACATTTCCAGTCAGAACAAGTAATACAAGAACAAATTTTTTAAGTCAATTCCTACTTAGCTCAACAAAAAAAAAATTATTTTTGGTACAATTGTATGTATATTCATATGACAGAATCACAGCATTAAGTGGCAACTAATTTTTATTAATTATCTTTAAAGTATCGTATTGTCATCCAAAACCATCGTATATATTAAATTTCAGTTCAACTGAATGCATTGAAACGTGAGAAAAAAAAATCTTTTAAAGTTTTGACCCAAGTCGCTAAAAATGAAGCCAACGTGTATATGTAATTCCTTAAATAATTAATTTCAGTCAATTTTAATTTTTATTATTAACTTATCTCGTATTCTTACCCAAAACATTAGTGTATAGGAAATTTTAGCTCAAATGAGCTCTTTAAAATGTGGGGGAAAAAACCTTTTCAAGTTTTGACACAAGTCGTCAAAAATGATGTCAACGAAGCTGTATTTGTAATTCTTTGAATAATTAGTTTTAATTAATAAATTTTTATTAATTAAAATTAAATTACTGTATTGTCATCCAAAATAATCGTGTATATAAAATTTCAGTTGAATTGAGGGCTTTAAAATGCATTTTATTAGCGATTGAAAATTTGAACAAAATAAATATATATAAATAAATAGAGTGAGTGAACTAATAGTAGGAATTGAAAAAATTTCCAGTTTTCATGTGAACTCTTGTCGTGATCATGTACAAACGACGTTTAATACTACGTCTAAAAAAATTTAAAGATATGATGAAATGCGCTATTTCTTCTATTAATATGTTATATGTGAAACTCAGCGCTAACAAAAGGTAATTTTGATGTTCAATTACTCGTGAACTACATCCTTTATGAATATATTGTGTGGCTAGAGTTGTAACCTTATTCCCCCCCCTTATTTAATGATTTAGATTTCATACATAATTTGGAGGATTATTTTGGCAGAGGAATTAAAGCTCTAAATAGGCCAAGTTAGGGTTCTCGTATCCCGCTACTTGATTTATTTGTAAACATTGTTGTTAAAATTACATTGTGGATATGTCATAATATAAATAATTATTTTGTAAAATATGTTTTACATATAAAATAAGTAAGGCTTAACAATGCCGAAAAACAAATATTTTAAGCAGACTTTTTAACTCATGAGTTATTTATAAAGTATAAAACAAATAGGTAATTAATATGAGAATAAAGGACTCCTGTAGTTGAAAAAAAATTCTGAGCACATCACACACAAGTCCACAATATGAATTTAATTTAATTAAAAGTCTCCTCACACATAACCTTATAACTCCTAAGAGAAAGCTTATGCTAATTTTATTGTATAAGAGGAGAAATTAGATATAGAGAAAAATAAGTAATTGATAATATAATGACTATGTCAATTAAGTCAGTTGGCTGATTAAAGTTAATATAATTTAGTAAACCATTACCCTCTTTATCCTTTATGCGATAGGAGGTTGATTTTGCAGCCCAAAGGAAGAGTTTCTTAAAAGACAGATTTGTTTCAAAAATTAACCGAGAAGCTTCTTACTCCTTACTAGCTTTCTGAGCCCTATGGGATCTTTCGAAGCCCGCCCACAAATGAAAATTATTTTAAGAAACTCTTTTTATCTGGGGAGGGATATTGAATTATAATGTTCCTCTTAATTTTTGAACAGCAAATTTCTCTCTACTGAGCAATTGAACAATATCCGTCCTGCTATTTCCCAATGACGCGTGGATCATTAATAAATCAGAGGAAAAACAACATGCTACTGAAAGTTTGCGTAGGTAAAAAGCAACCAATTAATTGCACTGTTAAAGGACAAGTAGGAACAAATTGATACACGAAGACAAAAATAGAGATACAAGTACAAAGAAAATATTTAAACCGATTATTAACCCTTTTGGGACGAAAGACGCAACCGAGTGCGTACCGCCAGGGCCGGAGGTTTCTATCGCGAGTCTCACTCACAGGCCGGTGGATTTTGTGTAGTTAAGAGTAAATCCATAAAAAATAAACACATTGATCTGCATATTATACGAACGTTATATGCTTCAAATATTTCGTATTAATATACTTTATTTCCTTAAGCTACATTTTTGTTTAAGTACAAGATTTTAAACATTTTATTGTAAGCCTTTTTAAAAGTCGACTTTGTAAAAAAAAGTAAGGAAAAAAAGACAAATTTTGTCTACGAGATCTAATTATCCATAAAAAAAAACAAGACTGAAAACCCAAATGAAATGTTTTAGCGAAAATAAATCTCTCATCTTCACTATAAACAAAAACCACATGTTCATTTCGAGAGCAGTCATAAAGTACTCAATTCGGAAACATTCATTTCCCCTTATGTTTATGAAACAGAAACCACGTGTAAGTGAGTAATATTTCACTCATTTCGAGTAGAAGGTCAGATCTCCATGCATCTCAAATCTTATGGACATAGAATGCCATCTATTGCCAAAAAAATGAGTTTAAAAAACGTTCCAGATCCCTGGCGCCCCGGTGAGTCGCTAGGCCTGTGCGGAAGAAATACGCTGGTGCAGATACGCGGCATTCGTCTCTTGACGGTGTTTCGTACTGGCGCACGGGTGCGACGTTCGTCCCGAAGGGGTTAGCAGTAACGGAAAAATGAACTCGCTATAAACAAGCTTTACAGCGTTCCAGAAATGTCTCTCTAAATCATTTCCACTAGCAGGAACTGAGACAAAGTCTCTCTTGTGACTCTCAGACAACACACATACAGATTCGACTCGCTCACTTCTGTTATCCACCGACCTTTATAATCTCACAAGGGGAGGGTACGATAAGGGAATTCATTTGGGGACGAGACTTGGTATAATAGTAGTACTTGGTATAATATTTATTTAGGGTGTTCAAACCTCAACGTAATTCCACCAAATTCGGAGAAAATAGCCTTCGAAATTCATGCTCAGCTTTTATACAATTAAGTTTGAAAAATCTTCAGCGACCGAATGGTACAGTTGTCAAGCAGCTGCTTTTTACGCGAAAAGACAGTGTTCGAATCGCTTATGAGTTTTTCTCAATTCATTTTTTAAAAAATTAAATAAATTTATTTTTTAAATATTAAAAGATATTGTATGAATTATTTTGTATTTTATAATGTGAAAAATTACTGTGTAATTATATAAACATTTAAATATTTTTATATTAATAAATAATATTTATTATAAAATATATAATAAATATCAAATGATATTTGATATAAAAACAAGGTACAAATAGTTTTATAATGTGAAATAAAATATATTATCAATAAATTATTATATGTATCATATAACATAATCTATAAAATATATTACTATTATTAAATTAATTATTTTTATAATTATTGTAATAAAATTAATGTCTTTTTATATATTAATTTAATTTTTTATGATTATATAAATATTTAATAAGTTCTTTTTCAATAAATTTATTTAATTTACAAATAGGTTTCGAGTCGCACGCGTGATCAATTTTTTTCAATTTATTTAATTACTTTTTAAAATTAAATAAATTCATTTTTCATGAATTTGTTAAATATTTTATGTATTTATAAAATAATTAAATTAATAACATTTAAAAAAGACATATATTATTTTTATTATATTAATTATAAAATAATTAATTTAATAACAATAATAATATATTTTATAGATTATGTTATGGTAAATTGTATTTCACATTATAAAACTATTTGTAACTAACTTTTATATCAATATCGTTTGATATTTATTATATATCTTTATATATAAAATATACGTGTCACAGTGTTTGTCCGCGATGGACTCCAAAACTACTCAACCGATCATAATATAATTTTGCATACTGTGTGTCATTTCGTCCAACTTAAAACATGCGATAATTTTTATTTCGATTAATGACGCCATAATTTTTTTATTGCCGGAAATGTGAAGAATCCGGAAAACACGTTGCCAGATTCCCGTAAGGGAATAATCGTAAAATGTGGCAATGCTCATGTGTCTGTGGAAGCAGATATTGCAAACCAAAATGCATGAAAATTAAGCGCCTGGCGTATTTGGGGAGGTGGAATCCGATTTTAAAGTCAGTTTCAAAAAATAACCGTAACTTTGCCGGATAAAGTCGGTCGACTGTATTTTAAAAACACCATAACAGGGGCTTACATTAAAAGCCTTGAATCGTGAAAACTTGGATCATGGCGTACTTTAAAATGGATAATCCGAATCTGATATCGAATCTGAGAAATAACTAACTTTGCCGGATAAATCAGGACGACCATTTATTGCAGAAACCGTGGCAGGAGCTTACCTTTAATGTCTTGGTGTGTAAAAAGTGCGTTTCTGTTGTAATTCGGGATGGTGAAGGAGAGTTTGAAATCGAATTTCAGAAATTCCTGTAACTTTGCCAGATAATGCCGGACGACCCTAATGCCCCTTCCAGGGACTGAATTTGCCGGCTCAGGGGAACAAAAGTAATTTCCAGTTGTATCTAGGGGCGGGAAACGATAATTTGAAATCATATTTCAGAAACTCTACTAAACTTGCCAGATATTGTCTGAATTAGGAGAAAAGGCATGCGAATCGAGTCCCGCGTCCGGATTTTCATTCTCTCTAACGACAGAACTTGCTCGCGCAGGAGCATCAAATTCAGCTCCGTGTGCATTTCGGAGTGTGAAATGAGAATCTGGAATTGAATTTTAGGAATTTCCATAACTTTGCCGGATAATGCCAGTCGACCGTATTTTAGACACACCGTAGCCTTGCCTTAAAAGCCTTGGATCGTGAAAACTTGGTCTCTAGTGTATTTCAAAACGGATAATCCGAATCTGATATTCAATCTGAGGAATAACGTTAACTTTGCCGGATAATTCAGGATGACCATCTTTTACGCAAATCGGGGCAGGATCTCACCCTTAAAGTCTTGCCGCAGGAAAAGTGTATTCCTGGTGAAATTTGAGATGGTTTAAGCGAGTATGAATTCGAAATATAGAAATTCCTGTATTTTTCCCAGATAATGCCGGGGGATCGGAATATTCTCGGACAGCAGTACCAGCCTAATTTGCCGACGTGGAGACGCAAAAAGTGGGTCTTGATTGTATTTCGGAACTGCAGATCCGAATATATATTCTCTATCCAATTCAAGATAAACTCATATCTACGTCAAATAATGCCAGACGAAAGTATTTTGCATGAACTGTGGAAGGGGCTTGCTTTAAAATTATTGAGGAGGGAGAAATGATTTCCTGGTGTTTTTCTGGATGGGAAACAAGAATAATCTGAAATCGGATTTTAGAAACTCCCGTAACTTTGCCGGAAACTAGAATCTGGATACGGATTTCAAAAGCTTCCGTAAATTTTCTAGTTATTGCTGGAATGAGGTCAAATGTGTTTACGTTCGAGTTCCACCTCCAGATTTTCATTCCCTATAGCAACTAAACTTTCTGGTGCAGTCGTGCGAAAATATGATTGCAATAGGAAATTGCATCTTCGGGCATTGTTGTCACTTTGTTATATGGTGGAAAAACTGCACATTCCGCATCAGCTGCTATTGGACATTCATAAAATACAAGATGCAATGTGTACCATTTAAAAAAAGAGTGGATTGGCTACAGTATTGCAAATGAATTCAGTCATGATCAGGGATAAGTGTACCATGAACCATAAACATTCACTCAAAGCATTACATAGAGCTTTGCAAGATTTAAATGGCAACGAGAGAACATTCGGTGTTGCTGTTGTATTACTGTCTGGTGATTTCCGACAGACATTAACAGCCATTACACGCTCTACTTTTGCTTACGAGATTAACGCATGTTTAAAACAATCGTTTTTATGGCGAAACGTGGAAGCACTTCGACTGATCAAAAGCATGCGAGTACATTTATTTGCAAGATGACCAATCTGAGCAAATATTTCCTAACCAACTGGTGAATATTGGAAACTGTGAAGTAGAACTTCATTCCAATACATAATGCATGAAATAACTAGATGATTTCTGTAATGTTCTTCAGGCAAAAAGGAACTGATAGTGTCTTTCCGGATATACTGTATAATTATCTAGATAATTTGGTTCTGCTACTACGGAATCTCTTACCACGTATTCCACTGATACTGTCAGAATCTCCAATACCATTCAAAGTCTTCAATTCCCGATTCGCGTTTGGCTTTCGCGATAACAATAAATGAATCTGAAACAGAACAATATTCATTTGATACTTGGACATAGAAAAGTCATGTTTCTCGAATGGGCAACTAGATGTTACATGCTCACGTGTGCGGAAACCGTAAAATCTGTTTGAGTTAGCAAAATACAGGTTACCGAAAAATATTGTGCACCGATTAGCGATTAGTTGTATAAAATTATTATTTGTTACACTTAAAAATGATAAAAATAATTTTAAAAATTGCAAAGAATTAACGTTATTCACCACATTTATAAAATTAAATCTTCATATGTTTTTACTAAACGACTTCGTTAGTAATTTATGCATTATACTACACTCAAATAGGAGATGAATGAAATGCAAAATTAAAATAATTTGTTGTTTTACACTTTATTTCAACCCTCCAAAATTATAAACGAAGATTAATTTGACTACATTGAATAGCTTAGGATAATATTGAACTAACATATTAAAACAAAGCCACAGCAACGCGTGGCCGGGACAGCTAGTTTTATTATAAATATTATTTATTAATATAAGAATATATAATTTTAATATTTATATAATTACAGTAATTTTTTTACATTATGAAATACAAAATAATTATACACATACAATATCATTTAAAATTTAATAAGTAAATTCATTTAATTAAAAAATAATAAAATGAATTGTGAAAAAAACTCATCAGTGATTCGAACTTTGTTTCTTTCACGTAGAAAGCAGCTGCTTTGACAACTGTGCCATTCGGTCGCTAGAGATTTTTCAAACTTAATTGTATAAAAGCTAAGCATGAATTTCGATGACTATTTTTTTAGAACTGACAGGCCATTTGGCGGGATTACATTGAGGTTTGAACACCCTAATGGAGTACTACTATTATACCAAGTCTCCTTTTAAAATGAATTTTCTTAGTCATGCCCTCCCCTTGTCAGAGAAATTTCGAGAAGGGTCGGTGCCAGTGACATTTGGAAAATTTTTACCATTATAATTTTTTGCCAAATCTTTTGCCTAGTGTTTCAAAGTCGTCAGTTTATGAATCCTGGTCACACCATCTAGGGTTGCTTTAATCATATTCAAGTTAATGCCGGAAGAGTACTTTCTCTGTAAAACTCGTTTTCCTACATTCAGCGTATCATTGCAAGAAAAACATACTTGATGTTTTTAAATACACCTGTAATTCTCGTCCTAAAGAACAGCTTCTCAAAATTAGCCGCCTCTTGAAGGTTAACATCCATATGAGTTTGTCTCAAAGGTGATGAGAAATGCGAGAATTATTAAAAATTTACCATTTTTTATCTACTGTGTGTTAACCTGTAGTTACCCCTTACATTCGAACCCTCCTGTCTATCTGTAAACCCAGCTAGATGTGTAGGAGGAACTAAATCTACAGACATTATGCCAATCGAATTTGATTTATTAATTCTTATTACTGATTATGAACAAACACAATTCTATTTAAGGTATATAACAATGGTAGAGTGCAGAGGTGAGATACAAAGGCGGGGATAATGTTACAGAACTTCAACTGAATCTAAGATAGCTTAAATACGCTAATTTACAACTACGCCACCCACTAATAATCAGCTTTTACTTAATTTTATGATACCTGATTCCTTAATGATTCGGTTCCTTCACGGATAACTTCAGCACTATCTTTAGCTGGATCACATGAGGATGGCTCCACGCTACGTAATATTTAATTTAACTGCTTTTCAATCTTCACTAACCACTTCTCCTTGCCTACATCAAACGTATCAACTTCACTTAACTTGTCAACAACGACGTGTCGACCGCCCACTTGCTTCACTTTACTTCACTTAACTTAACTTGACCTCTTACTTCACTCTCTTTCAACTCACGAAAACCGAATTTATATAATATTCCTCATTTACATAAATCACGTTTGTTTTCTCGATGAAAGTTGGTTGAAATAAATATTTTGATTTAAAGAAAAAAGAAGTAATTTGTAGAAACGCGTATAGATCCGTCACAACAGTTACCTTCATAATAAATGCGCTAATCTCAGTGAATAATTGAATCTTCAAAACGAATTAAGAACACCGTTACAAAAGGATAAAACACTTCAAGATTAAGTTCTTGAATACCGATTTGGCAAAGAAAAATAATCAAAACCTTTTAACAATAATAAATGGTAATAGAGAAAGCGAAATCCGTAATTGTAAAATGCATTACCAAAACAGCAAGTACAACGAAATGATTACTCTAAAATTCCTATGGGTCATTATGTATAGGGCGTTAGTTTTTCAATCCCGATGGAATTTCCCAAGGAAATAAGATGCGTGCAGTTTTTGGAAGCGGTAGAAATCTAGGCACGATATACAGAAGTAGAATTTCATTACAGCTTCCAGATGCTCCGATGCCTTTCTCCAATCAAACACTTCATAAGAGAGAAGTAATTGATCTTTATCCCAGAGAGACACGATTTCTCTGGAACCTCATCAAGATGACAACCGGAATCCTTTCCGGCCCGCAATCAATTCCGTTGAAGCAAAATAGAAGAGACATTTGCTTCTTATTAGGCCGATCCTTCAGATAACAGAATTCTCGTCTCCCTGTTTTTCCCTAAGAAGATTACTTTCCTCAATAAAAATTCCCTCTTGCA
This sequence comes from Trichonephila clavata, assembly GCA_019973975.1. Classification (NCBI taxonomy): domain Eukaryota; kingdom Metazoa; phylum Arthropoda; class Arachnida; order Araneae; family Nephilidae; genus Trichonephila; species Trichonephila clavata. The sequence continues at coordinate 29,500 of BMAO01011947.1, forward strand.
GACAATTTCTCAGAATTCTTTTTTTTTTCGTTTCGAATTTTCTCTTTCGTTTCAAAGTACACCTTTCCTTTTCCTGAGTTATGCGCGATGTTATTTTCTACCAAGAACTCTTTCGCTTAGACGATAACTTTATTTCATCTTGATTGAGGTTTTCGCATTGGCTTTCTTTTATATATTTTTTTCTTTTCTTCCAATCAACGACTGATGTATTTCACCTCAAGAGATTTTTTTTGAGAATGATGCCTACGAATAAGAAAAAAATTGTGTTATTTGAGTTGTTTTTCAAATTACCTACGTGGGCGTCCGGGAAGAGTAAACAAGGATCCTCTATTTTGAGCAAGGGAAATAAATTGGCAAGGATTTTCTTGGCTTCAGTTTTTTGAATTGATGATCGAGGGAAGAAAGAGAGCGTTTCATTTAAAAAGAATATCATATGCAGAGTGTGAGTGTTTAAGGCGCACAGCATAGTCTAAAAGGCGCGAGAGCCAATTTAGGCTATGCTGTGACAAATAATTGCTTAACACATATAAAATAAGTTAAGTATGTTCCGTGAAATCCTGTGTATAACGCACATCTATACTTTAAAGTTATATTTTTAAAAAAATTTTAATGTATATTCCCCGTATAACGAGCACTTTTTTTTTATGGAGAAGCCTGATATGTACATATGTAATGTTCTTATTTGTTTTGAAGTCATCTATTCGGGGTACTATCCCAGGCTTTTGATAATTTATCTTGAATTACAACTCTTTAAGTTCATAAGGTGTTTCATTTCTTTTAAATAAACATCATTTCGATATATGCAGAAGTCTAACTTTTTTCTTAATGCTCATCTCTCTTTTTGTTTTTAAAGCTATCATTTTTATAGCCGGCGTATAACGCGCAATAGTAAATTTTGATCTTACTTTTTGTGTTAAGGCGCGTGTTATGCGCTGAATTTTATGGTATATCGAAAACTAATTGAAAATTGTGTATATGAGAGAGAGAGAGAAGTAAACAAAAACATACTGAATGTCCGAAAGTACGATTATATTTCAAATGTTAATTATGAAAAAAAACAAAGACATTCTCTTACGCGTTTTTTTGTTCCATCAAGAAATCTTTAGTCTTTTTTTTTACAATGAGTTATTGCGCGATTACAATGTGAGCACCATGTGGCCGCGATAGACGAATGGTCAAGGTATCGTGGCTGGAATGTCACGAGTTCGAGACCAGTATCACTAAAGACCCGCCGTGTAGGGGCGCGATGCACGTTAAATCTGTCGAGAGCTCAAGCGTCCTCCCGTTGGTGTTGTGTGGTAGTTAGGAGAGGGGGGGCAGCTCAGGTGTCATCTTCGTTACTTGACCACGGTTTCAAAATTACGCGGTCTGTCGCCAAAAGCCCTCGTGTAGCTGAATAGTGCGGCGTTAATATTCACTCACTCACTGCATCATCCATCGGATTCGACTAATTGAAATGCTAAGATTTAAAAAAAATCATGTGATAATAGAACTTTGTCTGTCATTAACCTCTTTCACGCGTTTGTGTTGTCATTGCTGCTTTACTGCTTTGTGGGAGCCCTTTCTTGTATTATGTATCTTTAAAAAATCATCGTAAATAAATGTGATCAACATGTTATTCTGAATGTCCTTCGGTTGCATTTGCATGCAAAATAAAAATTTTAAAAAATCACGATCTTTGTATGCGCATTATTTTAAAAAATCCTAGAAACTGCAAATTAAATTTGAAGGTAAAGAAATAAAAAAGATGAACAAGAATAAGTAATAATAAAAACATCTTCAGCTTCTCAACAGTCCATTGTATTCAGTATCACCGAATCACTTGACCAGGGTTCAAAATTATGAGGTCCGTCGCCAAAAGCCCTTGTTAGCTGAACAGTGCGATGTTAATCATTCATTATTCACTCACTCATGTGAGCACCATTAGTTGTATGCCACACTAGTTTAAGTGAAGTTTTTGGCCACGTTCTATGAATCATTGCAAGATGAGCAATCTGAATGACCACTGTTATTCGATTATTCAATTCATTAGTGTCACTAATTAAACATTGGCAAACAAGGGTTTCCACGTTTTCCTACAAGAAGTCGAAAGGTGTCCTGTCTAGAGAACTGAGTGCCACATTTGTGGACATCTTCTTTCTATCGTCTGGAAAACATTTCTCACTTGCAAACTCCAGTGTGGTGGCGTCCCGTTTACGCTGTAAATGTGTTGCAGATTAAAATTCGATAAACCATACTACAACTCGCGCTTGTTCTCTTAGTAAAGCCATTTTGAAACGAGAATGTTATAAAACAGGGACATTAAGCTATCTAGTTTACTTTTGACTTTTTGAATGACGGTTTCTTATGTTCCATTAAGAAAAGATATGTGAAAATGTTTGTTTTTAATAAATTTTTGAAAGAGTAGACCTCCTTTTCGGAAACTATATTTTTTACACAGAAAGTTAATATATTCCGCGGTGAAGGTATTCACCCACCAGAGGGAAACATGATTCGTGGTTGGAGGGCAGGCATGTTTAAAATCCATTCTTTATAAGTGACTGAGATGAAGCATCCGGCATTCAGTCGAAACAAGTGCAAAATACAGAATAATCCATTGAAGAAGCTTATACCTAGTGGTTTTTGAATGTACGTTACGTTTCAGTTGTGTGTGTTCTTTTCTTTCCAAATGTTAGCTTAGCAAAAGAAAGGCACTGAATTCCCTTCCCAGCATCTAAATCATACATGAAGTAAAACCGTTGATATGATAAGCATCTATACAACAAAATAATAGGAACACATATGGAAAAAATTAAATTTTTTTATTAGTAATGGGTTGGGCTAACTTTGCCATGAATGACAGCTTGTGCGTTCGACGTGGTATTGACAAATAAATGTCTTGAATGAAGTTCATCGGAACTTACGAGCCTATTCCTCGTGCTAGGCCATCTAGAATTCAGATTAGATTGAGGAGGAAACCGAGCATGGAATATATTCTCCAAAAAACCCCTCAAACACTCAGTGATGTTCAGATTGGATGACTGGGGGGAGACCCCGTTAGATGTCCCAATTCCTCATTATGCTCATGTAACCATGTTTAAACACAGCGAGGTGTGTGAACAGAGGCATTGTAATCTTGGAACACAAGACATTCTCTCGTAAAGAGTCTGAAGCATAGGGTGAAGCCCCTCAGGGGGCTCACCTTCTTTAGGTGAGTACGGGTGTCACAATCCCGAGGTGCCCTAGTGATCTTTTCCTTTTCCCACAGGGTTTACTGTCTTTGGTAAACACGGTTTTCACGAACCCGGGGTACCCTAGTGATCCTTCTCTATTTTCGACTTCTCTTGTCATTCAATTCATTCTTTCTTTCTCTCTTCCCGTTTAGACCATAGATATTAAAACAAATGTTTGGCGCAGTATAGCCGAAATCGGCTCTTGCGCCAATAAACCCCAAAATCACTACTCGCATAGGGTGAAGATGATCTGCGAGAATGTTTTCATAATGGTCATCTATAATCATCCCCTAAAATTAATGAGAAGTCTCAATCCACTGGAAGGTATTGCGTCTCACATCATCTTAGAGCTCCCTCCATGTTTTACTTCAGGCAGTCAACTTGAAATGTTTCTGCCGATGTTCACCAGACAAACACATGTTCGGTGGTTTGAAATAATTTAAATCAGAATTCATCTGGTTGTTCCCATTGCAGTTGTGTTCAGTTTAGGTTTTCTCATCACCACACACACACAACACACACACACACACACACACACACACACACACACACACACACACAAAAAAAAAAAAAAAAAAAAAAAAAAAAAAAAAAAAAAAAAAAAAAAAAAAAAAAAACACACACACACACACACACACACACACACACACACAACACACACACACACACACACACACACACACAACTGTCGTTTCTTTATAGTATTCCACTCCAAAACTAACGGTTTTGGAATAGCTGCTGTACCATGGAAGCACAAAAACCGCATGTACAGCAAAATACAACTCCCTTACAATAGTTTTCAATGTTACAGAATTCTAAAGGTGGGTATTCATCTCGGACGGTATCTGCGGCAGTGTAATCTTCCATTTTCGAGTGATTATTCTCTTCAACATTCGTCTATCACGCTCCTTCAACTTCGATCTTCGCGCCCACTGTTGTACTTTGTAGAATATACTTTTCCCATGTTTGTGTAGGGTTGTCATAGCCATTCGCACGCATTGTGGTGTTTGAAGTACCCACAAAGCTGGCCGTTCTGGATATGGATCTTTCAGACTGGTTAACTTCAATTATCATGTCTTTTTTAAGTCCGAGAGGTCACACTCTTTGGTAGGAACATAATTTTCTCAGACGACAACTGGCACACTGCTAAATGCTTGATTGGCACCATCACTTTCACCACTACTAGGTAGCACTCTGTTGCGACATGTGTCGGCCGTTTATTGGACGGTCGAAGGATGACTCATTTTTAATAGGGTGTTTCTGTTATTTTGTCCTATACCTGTATTGTTAAATATAATATTTATCCTTGCTAGAAGAACATTAGAACCGATTCCACAGATAAGCATGCTTAGAATCACAACACTCAACTCCTCCAGATATGAAAACTTTATTTTCTGGATTGTTTTTTTCGAGGAAATCTTTTGATAGTTATAAATAAAAATGGGATTTGTGGGAGCAACTTTCCAAACCGTAAAACAAAGAGGTCATAAAATTAAAAAAAAATGGATTATTTTATTCCAAACTTCACTGTGGACAGTGGCAATAAGATGAAAAACCTATAAAATAAAGAGCAGAAAATAATAAGGGAGTTTCTTACGTAAATCTACTGAGGACAACTACCCACCCACAAAGAAACCTTTTCAAGCTCGCCAAGAAAGTCGTCAGAATATACGCTTTGACCCTAGAATTTTCCCCCCGTGTGCGATCCAAAATTCGTCTTCTATTTTTCCCTATTAAGAAAACGGAAAATTCCTGTATTCCCTTCTTTTAGAAATTCAAAGTAACTAAAAATAGTTCTACTAAGAGATCATTTGTAGAGTATAAAGAACGATGTCACAAAAAATTTCAAAATTGTAAAATAAAATTGAGCTTAAATTTGTTCTGTTATCCCACTGATGCATATACTGATGCATGACCTTGTGACCATGGTAGCCTAGTTGCCAATGTAACTCGTGGTAGGCATGTCATGAGTTCGAGCCCAGTTCCGTTAAAAATTCACCATATACGGGAGCGATGCACATTAAATCTGTTGAGAGTTCAAGCGACCTCCCATAGGTGTAGTAGTTAGGAGAATGGGTGTCAGTTCAGGTGTCACCCTTGTCACTTAACCATGTTTTAAAATTAAGAGGTTCATCGCCAATAACCCTCGTCTTGCTGCACAGTGCGACGTTAATATTCACTCACTCACTCATGGAAGCAGCACCTAAAATCTAGATCTTGAACGTATTGACTTGCAGTCAGATTGCAGTGAGAAGTAGATGTTTAAAGCTATGAAATTAACTATTGCAAATCTTTATAGGGTGAAAAATTTTCATGTTAGAAGAAATTTGCTGGGGCTTTGTATTTAAGTCGGCATTTTTTTGTGTGAGTAAAGTTTTTTTGGTTTAAAGATCAGCATTAGTAAATGTAGATGAAGACAAACCAAGGTGGCTTACTGGGTGCAATATAAACTTGGAAAGTGCTATGAGAATTTAAACAAGCGATCTTACTCCTGATTTCAAATAAATAAATAAATAAAAAAATAAAAATACAAATTAAAAAAAATGGAAAAAAAAAATTGTAGAAAAGCCTTTGTCTCATGAAACTCATTTTAAAACTAAATGTGCATGTAAATATATATAATATTCAATTTGCACAGTAAATAAATTGAATAATAAAACCTATATTTTATAAAGATTTTATTTATTATTATTTACAGTGAATGTGTAATAATTTTATAAAGGTGTTGCCCTCCGGATCATCCACTCGTTTGATGTAGCTCACGAGTCCAAAGAAGTTGCCTACCCCTTGGTTAAAACAATGGACACAAACATGTTAATTTGTTTCAAGTGCTTTTTACATGTGAATGAAAATGATATATTTCTAACTGCGAAAATTGTCACACAATAGTGTTATTGAAATAGTGTTTACAGAAACCATAAAAATAAGCTCAATAAATTAGTTTTAAAATCTAAAATGCACTTATTGTTAATAATCTTCTCTATTTGCTTCCAACCTTATTATTCAACTTCACATTCCAAGTGTTATAAAAGTAATTAAATATGACCAAATTTATTTTTCAGTGCAGTTTAACCCTACTTAAACAGCCATTGAAAATTGCCATTTGAAAATTTTGAGCATATAGCCCCCCTTCTTACTTGGAAAATATTTGCAGCATTAAGTGAGTAATATGTACTATTAGTTAATTAATTTTGCTTCGCGACACTAAAGTTTAAAAGGGACGAAGAAAAGATAAAATCGGTATCAAAATGGGTTGAGTAGTTTACATCTAATTACTCGCAATGTGTGTATATTATAAAGTTTTCGAGCTCGAAGAAACTTTAACGCATCCCGACAGAAAGTTCTTTTTAAAACTATTTCTTGTTTAATGTGGGTGTGGAGCACAACTTCTTTTAATCATTAACTTAGGATCCTAATTCTTGGAAATTAACTGAAGTTCAAGAAGGAAGGGGTTTATTTGCGCACTCTTCTCTCTCTCTACCAAAGAGTTGAATTTTCATTAACCATCCTTTTTCTTTTCGTTTAGATGATTTCTGTTAGTTTAGGGCAGTAAAATTAAACTCAAATTATTTGAAGCACACGTGAGACTTATCTGTTCTGGATTGTTTTGACGAATTAAATGTATAATTCTTTATTTGTTGTCATTACGTGCATTCCTTAAAAGTAGGGATAAATCAGACATGCATTTTGTGTATCTAAAGATTAAAATTTATTAGTCTTACAGTTTTTCGCTGCAAACAACAGGCATGCATAAAAGAAATGCGTCCGAATAGAGAAACGCTTTCATCTCAATTCTTTAGCGCGGGTACTTTGGACTCGTCTTCTGATAGCCCATATCGCATTGCCCACGACAATTCCAATGTCTTCCGAGGTTACTCACCCATCAATAGCAAAGACCCGAAATGGTGACTGAGGAATTTAACACTAAATGGTACCAAAGCCCTACTGGCTTATTATGCATTCCTTCCATTGATAATCTAACCAAGATATTCCCAATGCATCTCGACTAGAGGTTGAAACGGTAACGTCATACGTGTACGTCTCACCTGCCGTCTCAACAAGAAGTTGTCTTTAACGTCAACGGGAAAAGGTTCCAACGGCGCCCAAAACTTGCTAGAGATGTATATTGCATTAAACAATAACCTTCTCTATATAACGTTCAGATAGTCCATCGACAGCAAAAAAATTTTCCTATTGGAACAAAGGGGATGTGGCGATCCCTTCTGTTGCGAGCTACAAAGGACATGAATAAAATCGCTTAAAGTCTGCCCCGAATAAGGATAACTTTTCATCTCTCTCGTCTAAGAATTAATAGAAGTAGCTATGGGCCGGCAGGTCTGTGATTCAAATATACTCTAAAATCAATAGATTACGATTGAAGTTTCGCTTGCAATATACTCCCTTTTTCCAATACTTTAAACTAGTTTTGTAACATTTTTTTTAAAAAAGAGGGGAAGGCGTTATTTTTCTTCGGAGATAAATATTAAATTATTTTGAGTTAGCTGCAAGTATAGGATTTTGTGTTAGAATTTTGTTCTAGTGGTTCATTATTCATTGAAAATTCCAGGAAATACAAAATAAAATAGCTTCCTTTACAATGCAAATATTCATGTGACATTTGTAATTATTGAATAAGCAAGTTCACTGTTTGAGTTACAAATTAGTTGGTTTGGAAATTTGTCATTGAGTCCTCAAGGGACGTACTGCCTCAAAACAGAAAGGAAAACGATGTCTCTAATAACTTGGTAAAACGATTTGTAAGCTAATTTTAGATAGTACATAGGAAACTGTGTGCTCTAAAGTTATACGTGTGTGTTTATTAAAGCCAATTGTTACAAAAGAAATATGTGTGTCATGGTATATATATAACCTTGTTTCAGTATATAAATCTTGTTTATTGTTGTGTCCTTCCCCCGAAGGGAAGGAAGGACAGTTGCCATAGCTTGGGAGAAAGGTTGGAATTCTTAACGATAGATGGCGACACCACTTATCTCCACCTCTACAATTTAAGCCGGGAACTGGAGGGGAGGGAAATATTCTCCAGGCCCCTGCACTCGCACCCTCCCACCAGATTATCGGACCCACTGATTTAACGAGCACGTACTCCGTGTGTACTCGGAGGGTATTTGGTGGCATCGGCCATCGAACCCAGGCCCTCCGGTCTGGATTACGATACTCTAACCACTAGGCTACACACGGCTATCTTGTTTATTAATATATATATATATATATATATTATTATATATATTATATATATAATATATGTGTGTGTGTGTGTAAAGACAGCGTAAAATAAGAGAGGAACACTCTCAAAGGTCAGAATGTATATTTTTAAAATGAGATGATGTGAAACAACAATCATAAACACCAGATAATCAAAGTATGACAGATGCTGTGTGGGACATCGCATGAGGGAACACTTAGGAACAGAGACGCCTTAAGGCAGGGGTCGGCATTCTGAGGCGCACGTGGTACAATTCTCAGTGGCACTCTGCACTACTCGGTAAATTTGTCAATTAGTGAGTGGAGGGAAGTTGATAAGCTTGTAATGGACCTTTTTTGACAAACATCTTGAAAATTAGGAAAAACTCTGAAAGAGATAACTCGAAAGACAAATTTTCAGCTATTTTGAAAATTATGGAATGTCATTTAATTGTTTAAAGAGAGAAAATTGCATGTATTCTTCTTTCCGCTTTTGGTTCTATATATCAGAGTAAAAAAATCTTTGATCACTTGAAAAGTATTTCGTTTCCGCAAAGAAATTGTTTAACAACTGAATACTCAGAATCGTGTCAAATTGAAAGTCACACACATTATACCCCTGATTTTGCGATATGAAAGTAGAGGTTCGCATTACAATTTTTATTACCTTTTTTAATTACATGTAATGAAGGAAAATATTTATTTTTACGTTGTCTATTTCTTATTTAAATAAATTAAAAGTAAAAAAACTTTTTTAAAAACAAGTTTTTATTTAAACGCGCTAAAAAGTATAAAATAAATATTTCTTAAAAATTTTTTTACTATCAACTTATAACGTCATTACACAATTTATATGATATAAAAGCTTGTCGCAAGATTAAAGCACTCTTATTTACTTAGTTTGAAAATTTTAAGAAATTGAAATCAATCAGATCAAGTTATTTAATTTACTTGTTTATCTGCAGAGGTAAATCTCGCGACAGCTTTTATATCATATAAATTGTGTAATGACGTTATAAGTTGATAGTAAAAAAATTTTAAAGAAAAAATTTTTTTTTTTTTTTTTAGCGCGTTTAAATAAAAGCTTGTTTTTAAAAAAGTTTTTTTACTTTTAATTTATTTTTTACTTTTTAGTTATCACTGGACAGGTTTCTTAGTCTGTTCATCTCATTCAACGCATCATTGTTGCTAGGTGTTAGCCGGTTATTTTCGAACAGTCGAGCTAAATGAATTCTCGCAAAAAGGGTACTAGACGAAAAACACAATTTTTTCTTAAATCCGTAAATTTTAAGCAATTCTTTCAATCTTCGTACAGATCTTGGGTAATATTATCCTACATACGAAAAAAAGTTTTGAGATTTTCTTCATAAATGGCGAAGTTATTAAACAAAATGTTGAATATTTTTTGAAAAATCGTAAAATTTTTTTTCGATATTTTATTTTTTAAATGACTGATTCTAAGAGAGCAAATCATTAGCTGTTTTATTACGGAATGTCGATTCATTTAAACAAAAAAAATTCATGCGCGTCGATTTAGACATTATTTTCATAAAAACTCATCGATTTTGACTTATATAAAAAAAATCGTAAGAAATACAATATTATTATTTTGTAAAAAACATTATACCGTATCGGGACGAAATAAATGATCTTTCCGAATCTATAATTTTTTTTTTGTCTGAGCTTCATAGATTAACCTCTTAAGCGGTCAATTTTTTTGACCAAAATTTTCCCAAAAAATGGCCATTTTTTAACTGCATGTAACTAAGGATAGTAATTAACAGAACGCGCGAAAATGGAAGATTTTTATTTTAATCGCCGATTTAAAATTTTACTCGCCTTTTTTTATTTTATAATTTTTGAACACAAAAACCCTTAAATGTTTGCTTTTAATAAGTACATTCTACGTACTATGAAGAATATTTCACATATATCTTAAAATATATTTTCTTCCACTTACCAAAAAATTTCATGTTCATACCTCTTTTTCATACGATTGATAGGATTTCATTTCTGTGTGTGCATATTTATATGCACACACAATATGACGAATAGTGTAACACTAAGTCTTATATTCCAATGGGGATAGAGATAATATCGACTTTGGATTATCTATCCATTTTCCTTTTTCTTAGGCAACGCATTGTACATTGCCTTTTAAATCCTTGTTCTTTATCCAATATTTTCAAGAATATATAATCTTGCCTTCAGTGAAAAATTCTCACCTTCAGCACTACCAAAATTCTGAATGAAGAGTAGTTCAGTACCATGGACAAACTCTCTCTGCATCTCCTAAAGACACACTATACTAATAACCTTATTATAGGAATAAAAATATCTGTGCAAATAAAATATAGAAAGAAAAAATTTCGGTGCCTGTACAGCGCACGGGCAAACCGGTTGTGGCTAATTTTCAGTAGCCCGTAAGGTGTACGGGCAAACTAGTTAAGGAGTTAAAATTAGAATTTCTATAATACTCCATCTCAATTTAACTTGGCAGCGTTGAGAAAGGTATACAATGTACCAATCTACTTGAAAAATAGCTCTACTTTTTTATTTTGAATTTAAATCCAAGAATATAGATAGAAATTTTAAAAAAAATTGCATATGTTGTAGAAATTAGATTATTTTTACGTTGTAGAAATGTAATTATTTTTTAGACAAAGTTAATTAATACAGTCAATAGCGCAACGTTATGAAATTCCAATTTGGCGGAAAACCGATTTTCGACGCCAACTTTTGTCATTGTTGTAACAATAAAATTATTACAACAATGCAGATATATCCAAGTTGGCACCCAAAACTAGTTTAACGTTTTTAATTAATATCTTTTTAATTAATTGTAATATCGGAATATAAATAGTCAAAACATGCATTGTCATCCAAATTAAACGTGTATACAAAATTTCAGCTCCATGGGAGGAAGATATCAGCTTCAAAATTGAGTTGCAAGATTCCACCCGAACAAATTACATACATACATACATTGTAAGTTAAATTAAAGCTTTTAATAATAAAAATACGTTTAAAAATACAAAATATATGTAATTTTTTAAAAATTTTGTTGAAGAAATAGTTACATTTTTTATGCTGTTAATTTTTATGTTAAGAAATATTTTTAAATGATGCAAAATTAATGTATAATAAAAATGTAAACCTAAATTATTGACCTATATTCTCTAATTCTGCATTCATTATTATGAAAATCGAATTACTTCAAAAATGCCCTTCTGTGTGGCACGCTGTATTATATAGGTAGATTGGTTTGACACGCAATGCCTATAAGGTTACCGACCCCTGCTTTAAGGAATGTCCAAGTTGGATACAAGGACTAAAGCTTCCGGGGAAGGGGGGCTCGTCTCAATTATCAACTTGGCCTCAATAAGTCAATTATTGGAATAATTTTAATCGCCAAGTGTTATTCCTGGATATATTCTCCGAGAAAGAGTTAAATTAAAACTATATGTGCCAACTAGAAAGAGTGGCAAGGCTGCATTATGATTTTATGTTCGTCGCTTGTGTTTAGGTCAAGGCCTGCTCCCATACACCATCAATACTTCTTTTGTCGAAATGAGGCAGAAAGATGAGTGGGTTTGAGCTTAGGTGTGTGAGTTTGTGAGTCATGCACATTTATGTCTGTATGTTATGACGTATGATGTATCACGTGGTACTTTTCTCAATGGCCCTCTGCATTACTCTACAAATTTTTCAATTTTTGAGCTGATGGCAGTTGATAAGTTTGAAATGGATCTTATTTGACAGAATTATGGACATTTACGGAATTGCAAAATAATCTGATAAAGAGAGGTAACTCTCAAAGATAAATTTACAGCTATATTGTAAATTATTGAATTTTATTGCTAGAGAGATTAATTAGTTTGAAGCTAGACAGTTCAATGTACTTTACTTTCTCCTTTCGTTCTACATATGTAAGTAAGAAAATACTTTCTCATATAGAAGATATTTCGAGTCTCCAAAGAAGTTGTTTAACAACAAAATACTCAGAATTCTGTCTAATTGAAAGTCACAAATTATACCCCCGATTTTACAATATGAAAATTTATAAAGTGGTGCCAGTCTCAAGTTCACATTAAAGTTTTTATTTTTTTAATTTAACTATAATGAAGGAAAATATTTATATTTTATGTTGTCTACTTCTTATTTAAAAGAATGTTTAAAAAATATAATATGGTTACAAAAATTTAATTTGTTTTATATTTTTGTTGAAGAAATAGTTTTACTTTATGCTGTTTATTTTTATGTTTAGAAAATTCTTTAAATGATGCAAAATTAATATGTAATAACACTCTAAACATCTATTTTATTGAACTGTTCTCTAAATGCAATATCGCGGGAATCGAATTCTTTCAAAAATGTCATAATGTATGGACCACCATATCAAAAAGGTGTTGCCAACCTTTTAACAAACTGTTGTCTAAACAAGAGACGTATAGGTAGACCTACTTTTGCATTGATAACAGGGTATATATCTTGCAAAAAGTTTTTTTTTAAAGTCTTATGGTACTAGTTTTTGTTAACTCTTAAGTGTTTTCGGGACTTATTTAAAACTTTCCCCAAAAAATCCCCAACCAGCACTTAAAATTATATTTTTGGATAATAAACAATAGCCTAATGAGTAGTCTTAGAGGGAAAAAAGTGAAAATCTTCGCTAGATAAACAATGGAACAAATATTTCATTACTGAAGTCCAGAAGCTTCAGTACCATTGTTCCGATCAAACAATTCATTAGAAAGAAGTAATTGATCTTTATCCCATAGAGACACGATTTGTGCAGCGTCATCACAACGACTATCGGAATCGATTCGAGACTGCCTTCAAATCGGAAGAATAGATGTGAATGCTTTTTCTTATTAATCCGATCCTTCAGATAACAGAATTCTCATCTCTGCATTTCCTAAGAAGATTACATTCCACGATAAAAAGCGATTCTCCCTCGGACAAGTCCCCAATAGTTCTTTTTCTTGTGCCTTTTCCAAAGTTATAGCTTTCTTTTCTCGCATGTTATTTTCTTGTAAGAAGACCACCGTTCTGATGATAGCTTGACTCCATTTTAAGTAATATTAAAGCTAGGTTTTTTTTGCAATCATTGAGATTGCGTTTGGATGTATTCCCTTACGAGGAATTTCTTGGCAAATCATTCCTGAGAATTAAAAATTCGACAAATTTATTTTAGTGGGGCATTCTCGAATATGCAACTATAAAAGCGAGATATGTTCCTTTTGGGGAAAAGATAATGAATTACTTGTTGTTGTTCAGTGGCGCACACAAGGGGGGGAGGGTGTCCTAGGGGTCCGGCCCCCCAAAGCCCTTGAGTTTTTTTTATTGATGATAACCCTATATATATACCATAAATTTTATTAAGTACTTGTAATTAAGTTTTCCTTATTAATTAGTGCTAATTATTAATTCAATAATTTATTTTTTTACTGCTTTTTGTTAGCAAAATAAGAAGAATCAATTGGTGTGGTTTTGAGGTATCATACGAGTTCGAAAACTTTCGACCATGGACATCGCCTTTAAAATTTTTTTGTGTGCGCTACTGTTGTTGTTACATATGCCTCCTGATCAACAGTAACATCGTATCAAGGTATAGGAAATTCATCAAGGCTAAATGCTAGATTTTTATGCCTGTTGTTAGCCTTAGGATTGAGCATCATGCAGGTGACAGTACAATTATTTTCCTGGGTTACACCCCAATTTAGAAGAACTCCCTGGGGGTGGTAGGGGACTTCCCCTGTCTGAAGGTGGGAGTTATTTTCTTATTTTCCCATGTTTTCTTGTACGAAGACCACCGTTCTGATGGTAGCTTTACACCATTTTGAGTGATATTAAAAAGGGGGTTTCTTGCAGTATTCTAGACAGTGTTAAAATGTATTCCCTCACAAGCAATGTTTTGAGAAATCGTTCCTGAGAATTAAAAATTTGTCAAATTTACTTTAGTGGGACATTTTGAAATACGTAATTAGAAAAGCAGGATATGTTTCTGTTAGGGAAGTGATAGTAAATTATTCAAATTATACTGTGAGCTATGCAGTTAGAAACACTTATAATTAATATATATTTCCTATTTCTAGGTAAAATGGAAGATTATTTTAATTGACAAAAATTCCCTTACGTACAACAATTTACCAGTAGCTCCTTTTTATTTTTGTTTTTATTTTCCTCCATTTTGCATTTTCACCTGATATGTAATACATTTTTCTGGCATATTCTAAAGCCGAGGCAGCCTAATGATCAAGGCCAGGGATTTGTGGTTGGCGTGTCATGAGTTAGAGCCCCTAGCCCTTTTGAAGAGTCATCGTGTAGAGAAGTTGATGCATGTTGAATACGCCAAATTTCAAAGGCTTCCTTTTGACATGTCGAATTTTAGAGAGGAGGATGCCATCTCAAATCACTCTTCGCTTGACCATGGTTCAAAATTACGAGGTTCGTCGCCAATACTCCTTGAGTATCTGAATAGTGTGACTTTAATATTCACTCACTGTCTCATTCTATTGCCCGTAAATGGTTATAGTCGATAGTAAGAATTCGATCCGAGTCCTGATGCCGCTTGAGGTCCATTATATGGAGAGACTATTGTATATCAATTCTTTTGTGGCTCTAAATCCTAACGTTCTCGACGTATGGGAATTTAGAAAAGAGTATGTTATCCTCGGCGTTTGAACGAGATTTAAATTAAGAAAAGCATTTGATAATTTTTGATTATTAAGTAAATAATTTTATTTAGGGCTTCTATAAGAAGAAAAATTCTCATTTTGGGAAGGAAAATAAAACGTTGAGAATTTTCCGAGTTATTATTGTTTAATGAAAAGGTTTTACTGAAATATGAGTCACACAAAAGGGCCTTTAATATAAATATTTTCAAACGTAGGACTATTTGTTAGATTATGGACTATTAAACGTAGGACTATTTGAAAAAGAGTCAGCAACATGTTGACTCTTTTTAGATTAATTTTGCTGTTTTTTTATTTAATCTCATAAAAATCCTTCAATAAGTGTGTAAATGTTTTTGAAAATATAGAATAGTTTGAAATATAAAACATAAATATCCTATAATGTGTACATGAATTGAAGACCAGTTAATTAGATTCTAAGCTTCATTTCGAAGAAAAACCTTTGAATTAAATTTCATAAAATTTGAAGAAGTTTTTTAAAAAAATGATTATTTATTAATAATTTTTACACACCCAAAATATTTTAGAAAAATTCTGGTTCACAAAACACGGAACGCTTTTCCCAGAAAGTAATTTCAAGAGTGATCAGAGCTCTAATCTGGCTCTACTAACTTTCGATGTCTGTTTTTTATTGGCTTTTCGAATAAGTAATCATTTGAAAAGTTCTTATGGATTTTCCTTTCGCTAGACATTCCAAATCCCTGTAAATTTTCTTTAATATTTTGGAAGGTTCGGAAAAGCGGAAAAAGAAAAAAAATGTATAAATAGATCAGACATATAGAAGTACTAAAACACTTCACATTCCTCTCTGCAAGGATGTAATAATGGATTATATAAATGTACTGAAATACGGAATTTAGTTCTTTTTTCCAGCATTTTCCAGAGATTTTTCATTTATACAGACAAACAACTATTTGAACCCTCTTCAATTTATCAATCACATTTTTTCATACATTTAAAAATATATATATTATTTTCTAGCTTTATTGTTGCAATATATAAATAACTCTCATTATATTGTATGGATATGGTAGACTAGTGAATACATTTACGTTTTCTTGGCTGGTATGTCATTTCGAGCCTTGTACCGCTGAAGACACACCATGTAAAGGAGGCGGATAAATGCTAAATCTATCGAGCCTCAAACGGTTTCCCGTATGGAAGTTAGGAAATAATATAATACCAAGTCTATTGTTTTCCGTTCAATAGAACAAAAACTACGAATGTTTTAGTAAAAGCAGAAGCAGAAAATTTCAGTTAATTATGTTCAAGTTCTGTATAATAATAGAATTATTTTAACCTTCAGATTTATCAATCACAGTTTTGTTACAAATCTTTCAGTCCCTTATGTGAATATAATCACTGTCTTTTTAAGCATTTTCATATAGTAACCGAGATAAAGTTCTCTAGTTTTTGTAAAAAAGAAAATATCTCTTATCCTGAAGGTCATTTCAAAATTGAATAATATAGCAACACATTAGATAGAAAAAATTGAAAAATTGTTCATAAACCTTAGATGCAGAATGGGCCGAGTTTATGCTATTTTTTGTCAATTTTTAACTTTTTTTCACATTTTTGTAATAATAATTTCTTTTTCTCTTCTTAATTTTAGCACATTTTTCTTAAAATGCTCTAAACAAAACTAAAAATAACAAAACCCCCATATCTCCTTTTTTAAAAAAAAAAAGTTGTCGCAACCAGTCGGATACATTAAAAGTATCTCACGAATATCCGGCGATTGAAAATAAAAATGATAATAAGACATTTTGCGAAGAAAACAGGAAATATTATGTATTTGAAAATGCTTTTTTTAAGTTGTTTTATTCATTAAATTGAAAGGCAATATGTGCTGTTGAATTATTCTGCCAAAATCCCTCTTACATTTAGAAATCAGTATTATAAATATTTCTTTCTCCTGAATTACCAATTATTTATAAAATTTTTATTGCTAAATTATTCTTTTTTTTATAAAAAAAACCTTGCTGAAAAACAGTATTTTTATATAAGACTTTATTTAAATGCTATAATATTCAGAGTGTCCCAAGAATATTGGGTTTAAGGTGAGGTAGGGAACATCACAAGAATTTGGAGTTGCATAGCAACCCATAGTCTGAAACCTCATGAAAAAGTATTATGACAGGACAAAAACACAAGGTAAGACTGAAGCCCCTTGAAATATTTATTGTTTAAAGCAGAGTCATGCTGGAAATTCGAGTCACTCGTGGTTCACCCTTACTATGTTTATTACCTCATAAAAGAAACCCCATATTCACATAAATTGGGATGAAAATTAGTCAACTTTTGACAGTCCGGCGCCTATCTCTGTGGGTATCTTTCACAATACAATCTTTGTTCTGCTTGTACATTTCCTACTGGACCTCCTTAATTCAGGTGCATATCCTGCTAGCTCGGTATTCGTAAAACGTTCCATTCCCCTCTGCGAGCGATGGCAGTTCAAATGACTGTGGTGATGGAGGTCTGTTTCTTCCAATATTCTTGTGAACCACGCCATCTAGCGCCTAACGAAGACGCTTCCGACCAGAAGTTGCTGTGAAAACCTAAAGCTTTGTGAAGTCCTCTGCCTCCCCTCAAAATTTGTCCCAATTATCTCGAGACACCCTGTGTAGTATGAAATATATTTGTTGTTTGTCTCTGAATTTTTAATTTCAAGTTCCATGATAAAATAATTATGAATGTGAATTCTTTAAGTCTTCGTATTTTTTATTGGCATTTTTGATACATTCCTTATTTATCATTCTCTTTCTACATATGCTTTGTGTGCTTTTTCTTTTTCTCCCTTTAATTTCTTAGAAATAAATTTCAAATAATGACATGAATAGAATTATAATAACGTTTCGACTAAAGTTTTTTTTCTAGATTTTTGCTATTACAGGATTCTATTCTTAGAAATTCCGGATAATATTTAATTTTAATCTAACATTTTACAAATGGAAACAAAAATTTTGCTGAATATTTTATTTGAAAGAAAAGAAATGTATTATTGATTATCAGATTATTTAAAGGGCTTTTTAATATTCTACTTTTTACATTATTTTTGTTTTTTATATATATATGTATGTTATTTATAACATATATATATATATATATTATCGTAATGAAAGCTATTAAAATTTCCATGTTTTATTATACTCTCTACTCTGTCTAACGTGAAATATAAAATTATTTTTCTAAATGAAATATTTTTAAAATTGAATATGCATTCCTTAGAAAATCCTCACATTTATAAAGACTTCTTAATGAATAGGTAGGCGTAAAGTAAAGCCAGATATTTCAGAGAAAAACACTTTTTAAAAGATTCCATTTAATAATGAATGTTATTTTAAGGGAAAGTATTTGTAAATAATTAAAAAAAAAATACTTTGATGTATTTTGATGCCAAGAGATTTAACTAACACGATATTTATTTTTGAAATTTTAAACGTGTATTTAATGTTTACTGAGATTTTTTTTATTGGAAATTCTAGTGTTTGAGATAATTATGAGTAAAACACGGCAACTTTCCCATTTAAAATTATTTTAGGTCTTTCTACTTTCTGCTATATATAATGAATTTTTTGTTCCCTTTTCGCTGTTATAATGTGACTGCGGTAGCCTAGTGGTCAAGGTCACGGATTCGTGGTGGTGAGTTCGGGACTGGCACCATTGAAGGCCCACTATATAGAGGAGGTCGATACTCTTTAAATCTGTCGATCCTGAAATGTTGTCTCGTTAGTGTGGTAGAACATTAAATGAGGTGATGGCAACTTAGGTTTCATCCTCGTCACATGACAATGGGTCAAACTTACGAGGTCGATCCCCAATAGCCCTCATGCAGCTTTATAGTGCGAAATTAATAAAACTCTATCTCACTCACTCTTTTTAGCGCGTTTTTCACGTAGTGGAACAAAAGCGCTATTAGGACGCAAATTTCGTCGTTGTCTTCGTTCCATATTTTGTCGTACCTCTTTCTCAGCCAATATGCAACCAATTGACCTCGGGTTTTCGGCAATGGGTCGCATTTGGCCCTAGATGATCCGAATCATATTTAAATTTTCCCATAGTTTTTCCGAATTTTCCTACAAATTTTCCTGTATTTCGTTATTTTGCTTTCTTTATAGTGCTGATACACATTTGTGTCATTATTTTTTTCCAGCTCAATAGTAGTACATTTAGAGGAGTGGTACAGTACACTACTATATGTTAGTAAAAAGTTCATTAGTTGCATTATTGTAAAATAAAACATGTGAAAAACGCGCTAAAATTACTTGGCCAGACCAATGACTTATATCTTATTTTTGTAATAAATAGGAAATGAAAACTGTCAGAACAATATAACAAATAATTTAAGCATATTGTGAATCTCTATCGTTCACCAAAATGCGCCTGGAATAATATTTAAAATAATTGTCATAAAAGAAATCTAATCATTTTCAATCAATAAATTGGAACAGAAAAGAAAACTAATCTTTGTAAAGGAAAGAGGTGTTACAAAAAAGATAGAAGTATCCTTTAATTTTTTTTATTTCTCATTATACACCTTGTGACGGATATATACGCGTCCTTCACTAACCTCTGGTGAATTCTTATGGGCCAGCATTTTCAATCAATCTTCTCCGAAAGGAAGAAAGCGTGATATACAGATTAAGTTGAATATATGTTATCTTTATTCGCGAGTTAGGGAGTTAGTGAATTGTGAATAGATTAGAAGTGAAGTAAATTGGCAGTGAAACATATACGTAAACAGGGTAAGAAGCCAGAAGTTGGAATATTAGGAAAGTGATTCGATTAACTTTCGGGAAGTGTTCAAGTCAACGTGAAGGAAATAGAAGACTTCAAGAGTTCAGGTACTGTGATCTTAAATCACGTCGATGTTTAGAAAGTTAAACTAATAGTGTGGTCGTTAAATATGTAAGCTCTGTGTAAAGTTATATTAAAGGTAGAGATGTATGATTGAGTATATTGTCCCCAATGCAATCTAGTCTCTCTCCCGTTCTATTACTCATTTAATTTATCTTATTTAGAAAGTTATCTGTGTCTGAGTTGAGTATAGTGATAAATAAAACAATTGAAGTTCATCATGTCGTATGATCATTTAGTTCCTTCCACACCCCTAGCCGGGTCACAGGGAAGAAGGGACGTAAATTCTTTATAAACTTAAGAAAAGAAATTGTATACTTTTGGTCTAAATTTTTACTGTGTTTTTTACGTTCTTTACTCTTATTTTACTATTAATAAGCTAAATAGTTAAGTATTGTTATTTTATTTCACCAACGAGCTCTGTCTAACAATATGATCGAATCTTTGTAACAGCAAAAAAACATTGTTAAAAGAGTTGATTGATGATAGAAGTGGTAAGGTCAATTATAATGATAAAATTCTGCTCTACATTCTAGTTGTTAGAACAGTCAATGAAGCAGCTGTGGACAGATCAGCTGTACTTTGTCTAAGAGACGATTTATATTGTGTAATGGTTAATTTGTCTCTTTTCTGTAATATTAAATAGTAAGAGGAAAGAGCTGGTTTTTGTCGTTAGTAGTGACATTATTTGCTACTTTTATGCCTTTGAGCAATGAAAATTGTCTAAATTAACAATTTATTTGCGAGAAGTTTCGAGTCAAATAAGTCATGGTATGCTCATAATTAATTTAATGATGCAGAAGGAACTTATTTAGGAAAAATCATGTTTCTAAAGGGAAAAATAAAACTAAGGAAAAGTTACTTTTTCAGTTATATAGTAAAATAATAGAAGTGATCTTGATGAAAATGTCGCAAAGCGGTCAAATGTGGTACCAAAATAAATGGCTCTAAAAAATGCAAAAGTTTAAGGCGTGATAATTTAATGAGTTAACTTTAAAAATCCCTAGACGTTTCTTTCTATCGTATAAAAAGTAGATGCGCAAAAGCAACATAAGGATTAATAACTTGGCAATTGCAGTGCGTTTTATTTGCATTGCCTGATATTCTGAATATGGTTTGAATAGTTCAATGTGCTTGCTTTATTGTTCAGTATATGCTGTTGCGAATTTAAATTAAACGTGCGTGTTTGTATTCTGTAATGAAGGAGTAGCTGCTACAGAACCTTAGTGGCCGTGGTTTCGAACTCGGGGCCAGCGTTGACGAATTACGGGTTTGAATCCCGGTGTCACTTAAAACCCACCATCCAGAAAGGTTGATGCACGTTAAAACTATCCAGATTTGGAATCCTCCTGTTGGGATGGTGTGGAAAGTTAGAGATGAGATGCTTTCTCAGATGTCATCTCCGTCACTTGATCATGGTTCAAAATTTTAAAGTCTGTCGCAAATACCCCTCGTGTTGTTTCAGTGTGCACCATAAAATCAAATCGAATCTGTTAGAAAGAAATCGATTGTAATTACTAGAGTTTTCCAATATAAGTTACAATATACTTCTAGAGAACTTCCTTATTCATTGCGTGAACTTTTTATGCATTTGAAAGACGATTTAGCACGCGTAACAACTTACACTCAAACACGCACGCGCAAACACATGCACGAACGAACGTTCGCACGCACACACGTACAAACACTTAAACGAACGCACACACGCATACATAAACGCACTCACAGTAAAAATACATAAAAGTACTCGCAGTACCAAGACATAAAAGCACGCGCAGTACCAAGACATAAAAGCACGCGCAGTACCAAGACATAAAAGCAGCATACCAAGCATAAAAGCACGCGCAGTACCAAGGCATAAAAGCACGCGCAGTACCAAGACATAAAAGCACGCGCAGTACCAAGACATAAAAGCACGCGCAGTACCAAGACATAAAAGCACGCGCAGTACCAAGACATAAAAGCACGCGCAGTACCAAGACATAAAAGCACGCGCAGTACCAAGACATAAAAGCACGCGCAGTACCAAGACATAAACGCACTCGCACCCAAAAGACAAAGGCACGCACGCAAGAGCAGAAAGTTAAACGCACGCCTCCACGTACACACACACGTACGCACAGACATATAAACGCACGCACACACACATAATATTTATATATGTTTTTTTCATGCCCTAATTTTGAAGTATCAATTTGTTAGTAAAAATGTAATTGTTGAAATAGCGGCTCCACTACAAAGAAAATCCATGAATAGTATTATAAAAGGATACGTTCATTATTGAGAGAAATTTTTTGTGTATGTGTGTAGTGATAACTTATGATAATTTATCAATTGATAAAATAATCTATTTTGGAAGCTGTGATAAAATTGAAAGTTCTATTTCGAGATCATGATTCCCCTGAACAATTTTACTGTAAACCGATATCTCGTGAAGAAAATTCTGAAAATTGTTGCTGTATTTTAGAGATTTGTTTTTGGTAAGAATTAAAAATATTTTTCTTAAATGAATTTTTCATTGCATGATTTGAAGTCCTGATTTTTTTTAATGCAGTAACTATATAACACGGTATGGAATCAATATTATTTTCTGATTTCAAATGTGAAATAATAGTTTTATACTTATTACTTTTGTTCCTCTTATTCTATAAAAAGTCGAAATTAAATACTTCAAAACAAATTTGTTTTAATTTTACGATTGATTAAAGGGCTCATGTAGATATCCGAGTTTATTTATTAAAAAAACTTAAAAACAACATATACTCAGCTTTGTTTATAAAATAAGTAGTCATTACAATTTATTATAGGACTACGTTTTATATACAAATTTAAACCCTTTTTATACTTGAAATCGATTTTCAGCCTTTTTGTGATTCTTCAGTGTTATTCAATAATTTTTCAAAAAGAGTCATTTGAAATTAATGTTGGTTTCCTTCTATTTTGAATTATGCTTGAAACTCTTAAAGAAAGAAATTTCTCCATTTTCAAATAACAAGGAAAGAGACCATGAGAGAGGGAAAGAAAGAAAATCTTAACAAATGTTAGGGTAAAGAACAAAAAAATTATTGAAGCTATTAAAGGATGAAATACTTCCGATTATACAAAATGAAGATTGAGTGAGAGTTTATTTAATACGAAAAATCGATTTTTCTTTAAAAAAGTTGAAGAAAACGTTATTTAAGGAACGCCCACATGGAAATCTCATTTATTCTTTCAGAGAATTAACATAATTTTTTTTTGTTACGGATTAATAGTTCCTGGGGAAACGAGGAAATTATAAAAACTTATGAAAAATAGTTTTCTTTAAAAACAATTCCCGTTATGAGAGAAATTGACATTCATATATGGAAAAGTGGCTAAACATTTAGTTGATAAGATAAATATTGAATGTTTTCTGTATATTATGATATTAAGGTAAAAGGGTACTTACGCATTATACCTTCGACCAATTCCGTCAAATTAAAATAGTCCGCCAAGTTTCGCAATATACAGACATTATTGGAAAACCATTCCGGCTTATGTTTGTACTTTATTATAATAACGATCGCAGATTTAGCAGATCTTTTGAAGTGTTGACGTTTTCATATTTGATGACATTGGTCAACGGTATAACACGAATGTGTATTATTATTTGAAATGTGTATTATTAAGTTTCCCCTCATCTTTCAAATGCAAAAAGGTATCTGGTCAGTTAACAGACTGTTTTTTGGGGGTAAATTGCAATTTATTTTGGAGCTTTATGGTAATAATTGTGTGGATTTTCTTGAAATTCCCGGAAATAACACAAATATATAAATCTACAATGTGACAGATTCAAAAATCACATGAATATTGAGCACGGTAGTTCAAGTTATTCCGTAATCACAATTTCGCATGTCGCAAAGTAAACGCAAAGCCTGTGTCAAATATTTGACTCCCATGTTACTTCGATTTTTCTGTCCATATTTATGCTGGAATGAATCTTCAAGGAGAACCTAAGCTTCCTCGCCGAATAATCATCCTAAAAGTACCTTTTTGATGCATGCCCCTTAGTCACCAAATTTAGAAAATTGACGCCATTTAATAACTACATTTATCGTCCAGATCCCCTATACTCATTACTGTGAGACGATTTTTTCTTGACTTACGAACGATCTTTCACAGTTCACAATATCTTTTGATACAAAAGTGAATGAAGTCCAAAATTTCCGTCGTAATATATTTTGTGTTATAAAAAGAAATAATGTATTGTGTATAACTCCATAAACAATCCAAAAACAGTCAATAGTAACATGTATAATATTGAAGTATAATAAGTATCCAAAAATTAATTAATATATTCTGAAATGTTTTTCATTCAGAATAAATATGCGCACAAACACACCATTGACTAAGTTTATCTGAATATATTTAAACATGTGTGTGTGTTAAGCAAGGCCTCTCCTATTTTTAAAATAACTATGCTAATGCCACATTCGGTTGCGCGATATCGCCGAGGGTGGTAAAAGAACCAACTTTGGTGACTTGCCTCCAACGATGTACATTTCCCAATTGAATAACAGTAATTAAAGATAATGAGTTGATGATAACGCAAGTGAATTTTTTTGTTATAAAAGTTTTCTTGTTTCTGAATTAGAATCTGCTAAATATATTTGTTCATTCTTTTTTTTGTTCTAATATACAAATAAAAAAAATATTTATGTATTAAGCACTATTTCTTATGTGGTTATAAAAGAAACTTGAATTAAAAGAATAATTGAAATAACATAGATCCCTTCCAAAACAGCACTTTTGAAAGAAAATGAATATTTACACATGTGTGTTAAATTCTTAATTACCCTAATTAATGTTTCTAAGCAAATTATAAAACCGTTTCCTAATCTATTATAAACTAATGACATTTAATTAATGCAAATTATTAATTTATGTTTCGAGAGGTGTTTGCTGGATTGATTTGATTGTTTGATTTTATGGCACAAGAGACAAGTTAGGCTAAGCTGCTCCAAACAATGATTCAAAAGATACTAAAATTGTGAAAACTGGTTCTAAATCATACTCAATTTGAAAAAGTCAGACCATGCTTAAATTGATTCAACAAAATATCCATTGGGATATATAATTTAAAAATAATTAAATAATAATAAAGTTTTATGATTTTCACAAAGTAAATAAAAGTAATTCATGCATAAGAAATAAGTGAGTGAGTGAGAGTTGGGGTTATTGAAGCAAGAGTCAATTTTGGCTAAACCGTGCCAAACATTTGTACATTAAAAGTTTGAAATCACTAAAAAATTTGGTTAAATTTCAGTTAAAAAAGGTAAAGTTTCAAATTTCATATATTATTCAATTTTTGAATAATATATGGTGTTTGCTGGAAAAATTTGAACATGAAATTACATGAAATTATTCCCAATTATGGAAATGAATCGTGTTTTATTTAAGTTAAATTTTCAATGCCGTTTTACATGGCTATGAGTAAATGGTAATTTCAGTATGAAACAGCTGTTTGAAATAAATATTTTAAAATTTAGCTAGATTAATTAGCTTAAAAATTAAATAAGTTAAATTTTTAAAATTTAAATAGTTATCTTTTTTTTGCACAGAGTTAAAGTAACTACTAATTAATTAAATTTGACTGCTTGATATAACATTTGACTCAACTGTTTTGTTTAAATATTCCTGCATTGAACAAAAAAATTATGCACTATAGTCTTAGGTAAAATATTCCAATCCTTACACACATGCCAGACCATATTTTATGTCATGAGTGATTGAAATAATTAATCTATAAAGCCATCATAGTTATTTCAGTAAAATGAATGTAAGTGAAACATTTTTATTTCTAATCTTACTCTAAATAAATTTGCTATAATAAAAATAAAGCGGATAAATAAATAAAGAAAAAAGTATGTAATAAATATTAAAACTATTAAAATTATAATTTACCGTTAAATTTAACATATTACATATATCTTTCAAGCTCTGATCTCACTTATTGACTTCACAAAAGCGCTAATGCATATCTATCTATCTCGCTCAATTGGTGCGTTGTGGGCCCATGACGTATATATCCGTCCTTTCAAAATACGATTCTTTGCTTAGCGAGGCAATCACTAAAATAATGCCGAAGGCTTTGGAATGTAATAAAATGATCATGACAGTGTGTGTAACTGCGAAAGACTTAGTAATTTTAGAGAAAAATTTGTGTATTTGGGCATTTTCTCTTACTCCATTACACTGTTTTCATTCGTCTATGAGTAAAACGGTGATACTGGGGAGCGAACGGCGTAACTTTTACTCGGCAGTTGAGGGGTTAAGTCTCTTAGGTCAAACATCTTTGGAGACTCGCCATAGTCCCATTAGAATTTCCATTGGCTTATTTTCAAGAACTTTAAGACTTCTAACTGACATGATGCTTTTGTTACACCTTCACTTCCAATACGGACCACAATTTTTAAGCCAAATTGATTTAGGCTCTGAAAACTGGAAGTTCGTTCATGTGTTCTGAAATTATTCTGTGGAACATTCTCTTTCAACCACCGCTGGGTCGTCTTCGCCAATATGAGTTGGAGCAGTCCTGTTGTAAAGTCAAAAGGTTTCCATTGAACAGGTTTATGAGCAGGGGTGGGATTTTGGCTCTCTATGATATAGTGCTTTTGATAAAAGATTACTGTGGTTTTAACTCATTTGTCTCCAATTTGAGTATCTAACAAAGGGAGGGCTTAACTAAGGAAATTCATTTGGGGACGAAACTTTGTGTAATTGTAGTATTCCTTTAGGGTGTTCAACCCTGTTTGTTATAATGACTGATAGGCAGTATATTCTGAGAAATAGCCTTCGAGATTTATACTTAGATTTTATACAATTAAGTTTTAATTAATTCCAAAATGCAGACGCATAGTTGTCAACGTACCTGTGCACCACGTGGTCTGATAGGGTTCGAATCACATGCGATGAATGTTTTTTCCCAATTAAATTAATTACATTTACATTCAAATAAATTTATTTAAAAAAAGTTTATTAAATGATATTTTATCATTACAAAAGTAATATAATTATAAATTTTTTCTATTATATGTTACAAAAATATTATTATATTAAATATTATATTACATTAAGATTTTAAGAGTACAAAATAATTATATAAAAGCAAAATACTTTTATAATATATAAAATGCATACTATAATATTTCATTATATTCATTATTTTACGATTAACACACAACACATAAAATAATATACATAGCTATATATTAATTTAAATATTTTATATCGAGCCCTGTCCGACCGCGTTGTACGCAAGTACGTTACCACCTATTCTACTATATCGCAGGAGCTCATTGTGAAACTTAATTGTATAATAGATGAGTATGAATTTCGAAAGCTTTTTACTCCGAATCTACTGCCTATTCGGCACTATTACATTAAAAGTTGAACTGTCTAAAGAAGTACCACTATTACACAAAATCTCGTCCCTTAAGAATTTTCCTCAGTTGTGTGCTGACCTTGTAAGACGCTATGAGGACTAACACCCTGCTGATTGGGTAAAGAAAGCCCAATCATGAGCTTTATGCATGTGTTTGTCTTCTCATTATCTTCTCGGGTACTCCTTGACTATACATGGTCATTCTGGTGGTTGAAAGATTCTCACCAATGCTAAAATTTCTTGTCGGTAAACAAAATTAGTTTGAAACCATTATGTGTGCGTGCGTGTGTGTGTATCAGAGAGCATACTGCCAAAACAGTGGTTTTGCTTTAAGATTCTCTGGCTCTCTAGTTATTTTGTAAGGAAATTAGAAGTATATCTTCAATAACATATTAGTCTAAAGCAGGGGTGGGTGAAGTTTTGCAGGGAAAAGGCTACTTCTAATATTTTCAAGGTGTTGCAATCATCCCAGCGTCATTACTGTGGCCATCCTATATTAAAGTTATATGATTTATTCTCTTAACACTTGATTAAGATATTACACTTCTCTTTTAAAATATAACACATTCCAATTTTTGCTGAAAGAAAACATGAACACAAAAGTTCAAGCTCAATGCTTGAAAAATAATGAACGACTGCTAGAACGTGGACGTATTCGATATAGTTAGAACTAAACATACGTGAACCAATGAATCTGAAAACTAAGTATACAGGCTGGCCATAATTAAACTGAAAGTGTTCTAGGAGTTTTGGAAAGAAAACTACCGGGAATATTCCAGTGAAATTTGATATCTACACGTTTAAGAACATGCGCAAGTCAAATATGCAAAGAAAAAAAAATTGCCATTTTCATCCGATAGATGGCACTGAGTCGTGTTTCAATGCTTGTAGATGACATATATGCAAGTTTTCAGCCCATCGAATAGTATGAAAACAAGACCACACTGAGTAATCATCAATCATGATTCTGAATAAGAAGCATTGTTAGTGAAAATATTCTATCTGAATGGTAGCAATTATTCAGCTACTCTGTAAGAATACCGGCGTATGAAACGATTTGGAAGAGGTCCAATGAGTGTTTCAATGGATTGAAAAATATGATTTCTAAATTTGATGAAACAGGAGAAAAAAATATTGGGCGTTATTCCAGGCACAAGTTTGCGGCGTCCCTTAAACGCTGAAAGAGTGCAACAAATTGATGACGCTATTGCTACTATGAGTAGCAGTTTAGGAGCCAGTATGCTGCAGCAAGTGAGCGCAAGAAGTGTGGATCGGACATTATCTCTTCCCTGGTCAACTGTGCATAAAGTGTTGCGCCTCATTCTTCGGCGTTATCTGGATAAAATTAAAATGCTTCAAGAATTTAAACTCATGATGACACCCTAAGAATTGATTTTGCAAACTTTGTAATGTCGAAAATTAGTGAGGATGACACTTGTCTGTCCACAAGATCTCGTGTATCCGAGGTGCATTTTACACTATCGGGTAGTGTAAATGCACATAACTGCAGGATATGGGGAACGAGCAACCAATACGCTAAGCGGGAAAAACCCCTCTATTCCGATTATGTAACTGTATGGTGTGGAATGAGACTTGTGATTTTCTTGTGGTTCCATATTTCTTTGTGACCCCAACTCCAAGTGGTCTCAAAAACTGTAGTGTTACAGGGACTGGCTACGGTGCGATGTAGAGAGAATTGATGCCAGCATTTCAAGAGAGATATTACTTAGAAGCCATGATATTTATGCAGAATGGAGCACCCCCTCACATCGCTAAACCTGTTAAAAAATTGCTACCTGATAACTTTGGTGTGGACCGAGTCGTAAGCAGAGGTTTAGAAAACGCTGGACCCCCCCAAAAAAACCGTTCACCGGATAATCCTTGTGATTTTTATCTGTGGGGACATCTGAAAGATGCGGTTTATAGAAAACGACTTGCTTTTGTTGCTGAATTGAGATTTAGCGTAGCGAGACACGTGAGGTGGGTTAAAAAAAAAAGAGATTTTAAATGCGACGGTGGACCATGCTGTTTTACATTTTCAGCATGTGATTGCATCTGCTGGTTCGAATATTGAGCACATCATGTGATAATTTCATTGAATAAATATTTTAATTGTTTTCCAAAGCTTCTTTATAGATTGTTTAATTCGTAATCTTAATTTACGTTAATATTTGATTACATGATACTGTAAAAATTTAAGTACTTAAATGAATTGTATGAAATTTTGATAAGTGTAAGTGATATTTTATATTGTTTATATGTCTCTTAGAATGTCATTATGCTTTGTCTATCGGTTTTAGAAGCGCATGTTCTGAAACGAGTAGATACAAAATTTCCCTGGAATATTCCCAGCCACTCTCTCTCCAGCACCCCTTAAAAATTTGTTTAATATTAGCCACCCTGTATATCTAATTTATTCTCAGCTGAGTCCATGCCATCGCAGGACATGACATCAGTACGAGGACCCATTTCCGTGGAAGCGTTGAATGTGGGGTTATGTCTCAATAGCCAATCTCTTTCTATCACGTAAAGAGCTAATCATCAACCAACCTTTATTTGCTCTTTCATTCGGTGTGCGGCGAAAAATTCATTTATTCGTCTGGTATCGCAGTGAAGAATTTTTTCATCC
Organism: Trichonephila clavata; assembly: GCA_019973975.1. Classification (NCBI taxonomy): domain Eukaryota; kingdom Metazoa; phylum Arthropoda; class Arachnida; order Araneae; family Nephilidae; genus Trichonephila; species Trichonephila clavata. The sequence goes on from BMAO01011947.1 coordinate 59,500, forward strand.
ACAGCAGCATGGAACGTGTTATGAATCACCGTGTGCTTCGAATAAAGATACATATGTCATTTACACTTTTATCCAATGATTGACTTAGGTAATAGCATGTGCTTTGATTGTGAAAAATTAATTCTCCAGTCTATCAGGTGTCCATGTTCTATAAATATGAGCCTTTTAGTAAACGTATCTTAGGTCTTAATAAAGGCTGTCCCCTCATCATGTTTTGGAAGTTCATCGGTTGATCGTGATTGACTTAATGCCTATCCCTGTTTTATAATCATGCACTTTCTATGTAAAGGAAAGTTAATGTGTGCTTGGATAAACTTAACGAAGTTGACTAATAAGGGAGCCAACAGCTTTTAAATGACAAAAAAAACCAAGCATTCAAAGGCTCTATAAGAACTTAAATTTAGACCGACCTTGTAGATCTGAACATGCTAGAGAGGACTCCAGTGTAAGAAGAGGATAATTTTTCTGTTTTGATGTTTTATCCATAACGAGCATGCTATGAACGAAAATATCAAAAACGAAAGCTTCGGAATGTGTCTTTTGTGTGTGTGAAAAAAAATTCTCCGAAGATCAAAGACAGAATATTTGGATTCAATACTTCAAGTCTTTTCCGACAGCCACTTTCACTGTACCGGAACAGAAAAACATCATACTTGTTGCAAAAGTAATGACTTTTACCTAATCATGAATATATTGTTTTAATAAATACGTTTATAAAGTTTCATAAGTTTCTTTTCCAAATGGTTAAGCCCACTTACACCCTTAAGTCCAACTATTAAGTAATAATGTTCTATTGTAATATTTTTATTTTTTGAAATAACGAAAACAATAGTACTTTTTTGACGAGTAACAAATCATTACTAGTATTTATGGTATGCAATGAGGATATGGAAAATATTTTATCAAAACTCATTTCAGTAATGAAAAAAGTAAATGGTATTTCGTAATACCAACCTTTTATCTATGAATATAAAATAGCTAAAAACTATGGATTTTTTTTAATCAGTCATTTTTTAAGACCTAGTCAGTACGTAAAACTTCATTGTGAAATTGTAATTATTTTAAAAAGTATTGTTGATTTTAACGAAGTTTTAGAGCATCTTTATGCTATAATCAACAAAAATACTATTGTTGGAATGGGAAGAAAGATAAATTTCATTGTTTTAGTTTATAAATTATTTTGAGTTGAAAAAGTGAACTGCGTTTTCAGAATATGACAGATCTCCAATATTGTTACTTGATACAGAAAAACTAAGTGGAAAATATGTCTGCCATTTTGGTGAGTTTATTTTTGATCCTACTGATGTGGTTCTTACAACTGATGAGAATGATTACCGGAATATACCTCGCCAATCTCATAAAACTTTTTTTCTATTTAGAACATGTTTTAAGTAAATTTAAATTTGTCGGAGGAAAAGTTGCCATGGTATGCTAGGAAATTTTCGAAATTCCATTCAATCTTAAGATTAGTTGCCTGGGTTCTTAGGTTTATTAATAATGTTAGATGCAGAATTGGTGACAGAAAAAAAGGACAATTGTCTTTAGATAATTTAGAAAGTGCTGAGATCCAGCTGATCCGATCTTTTTAAGCTCAGTGTTTTGTAGATGAAAAGTTAATTTCAAACCTCTGTGTGTTCAGAGATCATAACATCATTCGTGTGAAAACACGAATAACTGAGCGCATAGATACGTCTCTTTTTCTTTCGCCAATCTTACTGCCTAACAATTGTATATTTACACAAAGACTTGTAGAACATTTTCATTTAAAGAATCATCATGCGGGCACGCAATTGCTTTTAAGCATAATACGTGAGAAATATTGGATAGTAGGTGGCAGGAGAACTGTTCGAAAGGTATGGAATGCCTGTGTTAAATGTCGTAGACTTAAAAGTAAATCTCCCATGACTAGTCCTGTTCTCTACCAGCTGACAGAGTGAAAGATGCAGCAGTATTTGAAGTGGTAGGTGTAGATTTGGCTGGTCCCCTGTACATTAAACGGGATGATAAGGTTTGGGTTGTCCTCTATACCTGTGCCATCTATCGTGCTTTGCACCTCGAATTAGTTTCCTCTCTTACTGCTGATGCCCTTCCTATTATCTTTTCGTCGTTTTGTGGCCAGAAGAGGAAGACCTTGTATAATATATTCAGACAATGGTACAAATTTCAGAGGAGCCTATAACGAATTAGCTGCTATAGATTGGAACGAAGTTTCTCGATATGCAGAGATACAACGTATAACGTGGAAATTTATACCTCCCACAGCTGCCTGGTGGGGAGGTTTTTGGTAGAGGCTTGTAAGAATAGTGAAAAAGCTTCTCAGGAGATCCTTAGGAAAGGCCATATTTACATATGAAGAATTGCTAACGACTTTATGCGAATGTGAAAAAGTTGTTAATTTGCGTCCATTGACATATCTGTCTGAAGATATGCAGGATTTAACTCCAATTACGCCTGCAATGTTCCTGTTTGAAATACAAACTGCCGAGACCAAATATTTAGAGATCCGGGATGCTAATCACTTCCGTAAAAGATTAAGATTTAGAGCTAAAGTAATCGAGGAGCTAAAAAAGCGATTTAGGAACGAATACCTTGGACAATTGATTCAACGACAAAAACATCCTCAGTCGTCAAACAATTGTGAAGGTGACATAGTTTTGATTGGGGACGATTGGAAAAAACGTCTTCAATGGCCTTTGGTTCGTGTAATAAAATTGATCCCAGGAAAGGATGGACTGGTGAGAACTGTAAAACTAAGGACTCAGTCTTGTACTTTAATTCGTCCAATTCAACGTGTGTTTCCGCTTGAGGTGAGTGGGAATAGTGTAACAAGTCTTCCTCTCCAAAAAGTTCAACAGATTGATTCGTCCATAAACTGTGCTGATCCTGATACTGTAAAAGCTACTGTGAAACCTCAGGTGATCAGATGTGGTCGTCCAGTGAATAAAACCCGACAAACTAAACTTGTTGACTTTAACTGATGTTTTTCATTAAGCTACCCAGCTTATCAAAAAGGGGGGAGGATGTTGCGAATGGCATCCCCTCTCCAACCAATCAGCAGCGACTGACATCATTTTTGTTGTTGTTCTTACTTTAGATGTACTTAAATCATACAGTTGTAACTTTGTGTATTGCTATTGTCGTCATTAAATGCTTTGTGTCACATCCTTGTCTATTCAGTATTCGCAGATTATTTACACCGAAACTTGACGTCGGGTAGATGTCAGCCCTGCAATAATATTTTAAAGAATTGTGCTGCTGTGAGTTTAAAGCTTCGTAATTTATTTATGATCTTAATTAATATCTCCTAAAAATATAAAAAATAAATCTAACTCAATAGAAAAATCTCTTAAATATTTAAAACGAATTGTACAATATCACCGTAAGAAACACCTCAAATTATGCAATAAAATTAAATTCCATCCAACCCTTCGCACAATAGATGAAGAGGATGAAACTGACGAAACCCTTTGCAATAGTCCATATCTACCCCCTTCCACCCAATGATATTTCACCATATCTTGAACCTCCCTTTAACAATTCATCCGTCTCAATACCCATATAAATACAAACCCTCAACCAAAACTCTTCAACTGTTCTTTCCTCATTCCCGATTTTATAGTTCCCTCAAAATCAACTCCTTATAATTTTAACTCAAATTTCGAAGCCCAATTCAATAGCTATATCCAACACAAAAATAACCGAAAACCATTAAAATACATACAACGTAAATTCAAAACCCCATTAAGAAAAAACTTAAAAAAAATAACCCTTAAAATTTTTGAACATATTCTTATAGAAAAATAGTTGATGATGAGGCTATAGGTGCGGTAATCATTATCTTTTGTCTACAGGGATCTTTTATGCTTTTCCATTAAGATTCCACGCCACTTACTGTATGAGGTGACCATATAAAAAGGTCATGTTACCTAATTCAAGACCAATTCAAAATTTGTTTCAAGACAAGCTTTCCACCAGTTCTTCAAAAGTATTTACAGAAGGCTAACATACATTAAGTGTGAAAAAAGTGGCTGGAGGCAAAAGAAGGGGCTCTTTCATTTGGTGCCAGTATCATTAAAAGAACACCTGTTACATGGACAGACGCAAACATTGGAGACTCAGCAGTTCACTTCAATCGTGCTTCAGTATTTACAGAACATCCTGGACACTTCTGGGGGACCAGGACTAATATCTACCAATGAGGCTCTTATTGCGTCCATTAAAAACCGCCATGGACAAAAAAAGAAGAAACATTTCCGTTTCCAAGAACTTCGGACTGGATTTAAATGGGAAACGGAATAACATAACGTTTTGTTCCCAAATAAATCAGAAGATCAGCAATGACAACCAACGGGTTTTGATATGGCGTTAACGTCATTATAACTGTTCCAGGCCGAATACTACTATAAGCATCACACCAATCTACAAGTAACATCATGGTTTGGGACATTATCACTTGCGACAGCTGGACATCATTTTTCTTTAGTGACTATGCTAACCCAAAGATAAGTGGACAATGTGCTCAGGCCAATAACACTAACTTTCTTTCTGAATGTTCCCAATGATTTACAAGAAGAAAAATCCTAAAATGTGAAACGCAATGGCCAAGAAGACCTACATCACTTCCATGTGCTTTCCTGGTCACCATTGTCCTCTAATTATGCGCCTATTTTTTCGATAGTGAAGCGATTGCTCTCCTTATGCATTCTCTGCTACATCCGAATTTGAGTGAGCGAATGAATATTAACGCCTTCCTGTTTAGCTACATGAGGGCTTTTGGCGACGGTCCGCGTAATTTTGAACCATGGTCAAGTGACTCGGACTCTGAGCTGGCACCCCATCTCCTAATTACCAAACCACAACAACGGGAGGATGTTTGAGCTCTCGACAGATTTAACTTGCATCGCTCCCCTACAAGGCGGGTCTTCAGTGGTACTGACATCCGAACTTGAAGTATGAATTATAGCAAATGTCTCAGTGTAAATGCTCTTCCGTAGACCCGAATTCATACAAACTTTGTCTCTGATCCACAAATTGTTGCTTTTTATTCCAAAACTAGCAATGGATCGACAGTCAGTTGATCGCATAGTATTGTCATATTTGTTGTATGATGTTGAAAAATAAACATTTTTTATGGATCCATATTTTCTTTCTCTGTGTATGCTTTATTTTATAACATTCTAGTCCAACGTTGCATAGTGCTTTACTTATGCTATTAAAATTGTATTTAAAACTTAAATGTAATGAAGTATTTTTATGTTGTGGCATTCGATTATATTTGATAAATTTTTAGAGCCTTTCGAAGAAAAGTCGACTCATCCGAATCTAAAATTTTAGATAATCTAACACGTCCAAAGTACTTTGTTTTTTAAAAAAAATATCATACTAAAATAGTACAATAAATAAAAAATACTACAGCAGCAATATTTAAAATGAACTATTGTAAATGGAATATTAGAAATATTTTAAACTTTGTTTAAGGCTGTTAGAGGAAGAAAGTATAAAACTTATAACAGTTAAAGTATTTCTCAAGTAAACTACATAGAATTATATAAGGCATGAATTAAAACTTTGATTTATTGAATTTTAAAAAAATGCAGAGCAGACTTAATATGTATTATAAGAAATGTGACAGTCTTTATGAGGCTATTTTTGAAATACTAAGCGGTAATGCAAAAGATATTTATACAGTAAAAATTATTTTAGTACATTCCTTGGAAAATATTCAAAATTCCACGTTAAAAGAATTCATAGAAATATATGTATAATATTTGAAATTATCTGAACTGCCACGATAAATTAAAAAAAAAAATTAATGTTCACTTCTAGTAGGGTAAAGAGCCTTTTCTAATTTTTAAAAAAAATTTTATATTATTTGTTGTCACTAAGGCACTATGTAGCTTAGAAACAAACTACTGTACTTTGTAAAGCAAAAAAGAAAACAGATATTCTACAGAATTGTTAATATTGGTTTTGTATTTGTATTTTTATTGTTAATTTGTATTTTAATTAATATTGGTTTTTTCAATGATTTCTGGTGTGATAGTTTTATTAACATCACTCTATAGTGCACAAGCAATACCAGGGCGAATCACGACTAACCTGGTAGTTGTTAATTTACTAGTGGATCGATTCAAAGCTACCAAGTCCGCTCAGGTGCCGATCTCTCAAGTAAATAAGGAGAGAGCGACACCTGAGCTGGCACCACTCTGTCCTTATTTACCACAACACCTAATTAGAAACAAATTACCCCTAATTACCAACTCTCCTAATTACCACAGTAACAAAAAGGCATTAAGCCTTCACAGATTAAACGTAGAATGGCCCAGTCCATAAGGGAGGTCATCGGTTGCACCAGGAACCGAACAAGTGACAATCCGACTACGAGTTCGTTACCATAACTTCTGAGTGCCTCAGCCACTTCAACGTGTCTTAATACCTTAACTACTTAATCGAACTTTTTTTTTTGCCCTAAAGGCTCCAAGATAGGCACATTTTTTATCCTATATAACTAAGCATAGTACTTAAAGGAAAGCAGAGAGAAGTGGAAGATTTTTTTTTTTTTACTTTTCAATTTTGAAAAGATTTTATGCTATTTCTTTTTTTGCAATTGTGGAGAACTCCCAACCCCCCCAAATGTATGCTTTTCATAAGTACACAATGCATGCAAGGAAGAGTGTTTCATATATTTTTAAACAATTGCTCTCATAATTACAAAAGAATTTCATATGTATTGAAAAGGTTCACATCTCTTTTTTTTCCTAACGGGTGAGGATTCTATGTGTGTGCATATGTTTATGCCTACACTCTGTTTGGAACCATGGTGCAATTTTAAGTCTTTCATTGTAATGGGTACATAAATAATATTGGAATTTTCGGCTTTCGTTTCTGTTCAAGCAGCAAATTACTCATTGCCTTACCAATCTCTGTTCATCCTCGAACATTTTGAAGAACCTTAATGCCTGCCTTAAAAAAGCAAGCACTGACAATCTCACAACATTTAAAGGTATATGCAAATCAAATATAGAAGAAAATACCGTTGCCCGTACCCCGTAAGGGCAAGTCTTTTTCGAGCTGCTTTTATTAGCTGGTACGGTGTATAGGCAAACCAAAGAAGGGGTTAAAAGAATATGGAAATATCTGCAAGTAGAAATTCACGCTCTGAATTTCTAATTTTCTTAAAGATATAAATTCAATAAAATAACCTTTTGCTTATAGTGCAAAAAAGATTTTCTTCTTCAATGCATACTTTCTAAATTCCGCACTAATATTTTTTTTAAACTTTTTGATTTATGGAATTTTATTTATATGGAATTATTTGGTCTTAAAATAATTTACATTAAGATAATTAGTTACCACTTATCACAAAAAATAAAAATTATATTTTAATTATAATAGTAATCCAGATAAAAAAAGAAAACCTTTCCGATACTTAAAACATAAATTCAAGCTCATATAAAGTTAAAATTTTTTTAAGAAACAATAGCTCTTAGAAAATTTTTTTATACTAGTTACAAAGATGTGTACCTTTAATTTCTCCATTACAATTTATTGTTAAAGAGATGATGTAACTATAATAAAAAATCCTTTTTTTAATCAAGTCAACAAATGAGTTTCAGCGGAACTCTTCGTAAAAAAAAATTCCAAAATATATCTCATAAAATCTCATATACTATGTAAAATGAGTTTGAACTGCTTCTTTCGAATCAAGAAATCTTAATAATCATTTTCAATACTGGTAGAAATAAATTAAAAAGCAATATATTCTAGTCAACTTATTCTTTCGAGACAACATTAATTCCTATATTTCTCTAAGATGACTAGAATGTAGGTATTTTAATTATGAAGTATAATATTACAAAGAAACATATTTTCTATCGAATGCTAAAGGGGATTGTGTGCGAGAAAAGGATGCTCTGTGTACTCCATCAAAATATAATTTAATTTGACAACAATAGATGAGAGACAAAATACGTTGAACTATTTAAAACATCTATTTTTTAAAGGCAACATTTGGTGTCATGTTTCTGCATCAACACTTGAATAGAAGTTCTACAGTAGATGACAAGAGTATATATCAGATCATTATTAGTGTCTCATGTCTATAGTGGTCTTTCTTGCTTTCCAACTAGATTTGACCCCACATGCAGTATAAGGGAAATATGCATCCAGGTCAAGTTATCATCCTTATTTCAAGACAAATTCTCCACCAATTGTATTTAAAAGTATTTACAGAAGACCACCGCACATCGTGTGTGGAACAAGAGACTGGAAGAAAAAAAACGGTCTCCTACCAACTGGTTCCAATGTTGTTGAAAGAACACCAGCTCAACGGTCAGACGGAACCAAAGGCAAACATTGGAGACCTAATAGTTCACTTCCATCGAGGTGATACAGTATGTATAGAACATTCTGGACGTTTCTGAAATGACCACGACTAATATTTGCCAATTAGGCTCTTATGGCATCCATTAAAACCATAACATAAAGAGAACAACGATTACATTTCCAAAGATTTCAGATTAGATCTAAATGTGTGAAGCAATAGTAAAATTTTATATGTTCCCTTGATCATTGACTGATACACAAAGTGTCGCTTTTTATTCCACAACTAGTAATTGATTAAGAATCAACTGATCATCTTCTATTTTCGTTCTCAGCAGTACTTAATGTTCACTGCTGCATCGAACATAAATTTGAAACGCAATCTGTGTATTAAGAGATCTCAATGTACTAATTTCTTTGGAAATAGTTGGTTTATTTATATCGGTTGGAGTTTCGCTTTTTGAAAGTGAAGGTATTTTGGTTAACGTTGGAATATCTTTTTTTTAAAAGAGGCAATCTGTCTTTGTCATTCATTGAAATGACTAAATATTCCTTGATAACCTGTGGATAATCAAAATGAAATCATCACATTTTGTCTATGCCCTTTTATTATTTGGTGATTGCATTTCCTAAAAGTTTCAATATTTTCTATCCGAATTTAATCAAGTAGAATGCATGCTTTATATTTAAGTGTGTAAATTAAATGTTGGTACTTTTAGCAATAATTTGCTATATAACAGAATTATAATCAACAAGCTAGTATACCCGTTCTTCGCACAAGTGAAATGAAAAATTAAACCATATAGCTTGAAGTGTAAATAACTTTTAATGAGTTAATTTTACGTGAATTGAAATTAACAAACAACTTTCTGCATATCTCAGCTGAAAAAAAATATTTGTTAAATTTAAGGTCTGAAGGTCTAATAGCAGATAAAAAAGGATTTGTTTTACTTATAACACACCGTAATTCTCTTGTGGATCAATTTTTAAAAAAAATCTTCTCAAGCTAATCTCTGCTCAGCAATAGTAACACATTGTTACAAATTTTGTGTAATGAACGCTTAAAATAGTTTAAATAATTTATATCTGGAGTGTAATACGTTAATATTACTTGCCGTTGTATTTATTTTTTGTTAAAATTATAATATTCGGAAGCAACACCGTTCCTTACGTTTTGATGGCAATTTAATGAAAACAGCGAGTTATTGGCGATAGAGCCAAGTTGGCATCATTTTTGGCAGCCCTGTTGGCAACTTAGCGATTGATTGAACGGTTCAAAAGTCGATATGCTGTAGCGCCACGTAGTGGGGAGCTGCAACAAAGAGGATAGCACATAAACGTTCTGCCTAAAAAATGCATATTCATGCATATTTTCATAGTGATTGGTTTAACGGTGTTGGTGTGAAGTGAGGTCATATATAAAAACATCAATGTTTATAGTATATTGATTATACCTGTGCATTTTATTAATACAAAAAAGATACAAAAAAATTTGTTTTATGATGAGTATTTTTTTGTGTAAATACATTTTTCTCTAGGCACAATACTGAGTGAATATCTTTTTCGAAAGACGTGAAATCTAAGGAATATTTGCATTGTATTTCTTCAATCTTGGGTACAAATTCGATAATAAAGATATGTGCTGAATGAAAGATTCAAATTTTGAAAAAAAAATTATCTTAAATTATGTTTAACTGGTTTAAAATAAGTATTTCCTAACAATTTATTGCTTATTGGAAATGAAACGTGTTAACAATTTTGAAATTAAATCTTCAAATGGAAATATTAAACGAACTCCCTTAAATGAAATTGCACTGATAATTGAGAAAAATTCAGAGCAATATAAAATATATTTCAGAAGTACTTTTACAAATTTCTCTCTAAAAACTTTGCCCATTGTGTAAAGAGGCTGCTGCACGTAAATGGTCACGTGGTGTGGAAGAAAAGAGTAATGTTACAGCTCGGAAGTTTTCTTGCCACTTGGTCAGGTTTAAAAATTTCGAGGTCCATCACCAATAGCCTGCCTCTTCACTGCTTTAGAAAGCGACATTAATGTACACTTACGCATTACCTAAAATTTAAAAATAAATAAATGCAGATGTTTAAAAAAAATTTGTTATTTAATTGATGAGATTTTGGGAGATACATTTTTTGCTGTATTTGAATTTGTATTAGTGATGTACGGGACAGCAATATTTTCAAAAAGAAAGAAAAAAGATTGCTTTGTTTGTGCATTTTGTGCTGTAAACGCTGAAAAATATTTTAAATTTTGGTTTCCAAGGAATAAACATAATTATTTTTAATTGTTTCACTGACTTCGAAACTTAAATTTGGAGTCTTTCTACATAACTGCAGTTATGTAGAAAGACACTTTCGCGATAATATGCGAGTACCTTTTTGTTACACACAATAAATGTAAAATGAATTTTGATTTCGAAGTTAAGTGTAAAAATTTCATGAAATGAAAATAAAATAATACGTTAGATGTAGAAAGTGAAAATTTACAACTCAGGTATCACATTTTTAAATCCCTTAAGATTTGGGTTAATAAATAATTTTCTACTAAAAATTCATATTAGATACAACAGTACCGAAAATAAATGCTATACATACTCATTTTATTGTTTTAACTCATATTTGATACATTAACAAATTCAAATATGAGTGCATTATATACTCATATCGATCTTTCATTCTCAAAAATTTGATCCCATAACAGGTTCAAAAATGAGAATGTACTTGTGTCTCAATATGAGAATATGCGATTCTCAGATTTGAGTAAGCGTGCATCGGAGCTATTTTGAGAATGTGAAGTATTCAAAAGTGAGCTGTTTTCTCTCAGTTTTGAACATCGTTTCTCGCAGTGTGCTTTGCATAAAGCTGTTGCAAAACAAAAAAGGCCTGGTCGGTTTTGTTTTAATTATTTATGAAAATACAAAATTATAACATATTATGCCTAAATGTGTGAGACTTTTCAAATTCTTATGTAATGTTATGTTACACAGATTGAAAATACAATACAGCGCATTTAAGTAATTCCTTATGTACATCCCATTTGTATTATTTTCTATCTTCTTGAGAAATTAAGATATTCTTCAAAATAAACTCTAGAATATCAAAGAGTATTAGCGAAAATGTAATTTAAATAATTTTAATCTGATTGATACAATATTAACTTATCATACTATTACAATGCGATAAGTAATATTTTATCTAACAACTTGCAAACTTTGAGAGAATTTGCTTTCTCCAGAGTCTTCCTTTTCGGCAAATGTTTCCTTTCGAAGTTGTATTTCGCTTGGGAGTCTAGAGAAATAAGTTCCTAAACTCTTCGACTGCGCTCTTCCACTTCCAAAGACATCAAAGGCTGCGACCTTTTCTATTTCTCTTTTGAAGTAATTTCCGATCTGCTAAACTAGGCGGACCATGACAAACCGCAAAATGTAGCGCCGAATTCTCTTCGGTGAAAACTGTGCATTACGAAGATTGTATAGTGGAGAAGAAACTTTTTTTTAAGAATCTCTTTATGCGTAAACATATGTATTTAATATTCTTGAATGTTTTTGTTTTTTGAAACATTGCTTGATTTTTTTTTGTATTCAACGCAAGGATTTGGAAAAATATTCTAATTCTTGCAATTCCTTGCCGTTCCTTATATTTTTAAAGTTTGGTAAATTTATATCATTCTTGAAATTTTTTCAGAAAATTTTTAAAAATAAATTATTGATTACACGAAAGTTCTTTAAGTGAATATAAGAAATTTTTAATATAAATATTGGGAAATGAATAAAGAAAACATCTCGTGAAGTTGTAAAACGTTTATCTAAAATAAATTTTAAATGTATAAAGTGGATCTCAGCACACACACAGGCACGCACCACAGGTTTTAAATTTTCGTAATACCATCCCTTTCACATTAAAAACGATGATGACTTGGTGACTGCTGATTGGTGTTGTCCGAAATTCAAATTGATAGCGTTCCAATAAAAATATTTGACTAAAATTTGTTATATTAAGTTTCATTTATATAGTAGCACACCAGTATATGTTATATACTGGTGTGCAATGACTAATCTGTTTTTTCATGCAATTTTATCCAAAAAAGTTATAAAATGAGGCAAATAGTATCATAAGATACTAAAGAAGCAAGGACACACAAAAGTGAGAAAATCTTACAAAAAATGAAATCCAAAAGATTAACGGAAACTTTAGTGAGAAATAAAAGCTTTCGAAGAAGTTGGTCGAAACGTCCATGTGAAAGTCGAATAATAAAATAGTATAGCTTTTAGTGGGTGATATCATTAGGCCTGATCATTGTACAACATTTAAATTTTTTGCACATTCTGAATACAAAGTCATCTAAGAGATCTGTTATGACAGGGTTATCCGACAATTGAAGCCCCGGAATCATTGCCTGTGGCTCCATTGTTGGCTATAACTTCTGTCACTTGCTTCGGTATAGAATGAAATAGGCTTCGGATGCATCCTTGGAGTACAGCAGTCCATGCAGCTTCCACATATTTCCAAAGCTGATCTGGTGTAGCAGCAAGTGTGTATACGGGGTCAGTCATTATGAAAAATGGGTGACACGTTTTCGATTGGCGATAGTTCGGGAGAACAAAAAGGCCAAGGAAGCAATTCAATCTGATGGGTAAAGAAACTCTTGAAAATTGCGTGCCGCATGTGGATGCACATTATCTTGTTGGGATTTGGCTGATGGCAAGCGCTGAATGTTCGGGAGGACCACTGACTCCAAACCATAAACCAAGCACTCGAAGCCATAATACCGGTTGAAGGACTATTATGGTAATGCATAACACAACAATTCAGCAGCCTCTTACCACGGTTTCTTCAAACTCGAATCCGAGCATCATGATGTTACAGGCAGAAGTGGGATTCGTCCATAAACGCAATGTGCGTTAATCCGTTCCATTGTCCATGTCCGCCATTCACCACACCATTGGTAGAGCAAACGCCTGTGGTTACCAGTCAAGGGTAAACGAAGCAACGGACGCCACGCGCGCATTATGCTCTGCTGCAAACGGCATCGAATGGTACGGGCAAGAACCTTTACGGACCACCTCGGCTGTGGTCCGTAAAGTGGATAGGTGATCCATCATCACCATGCGTACAATCTGGCTTTCGTAACGGGCAGTGGTGCCGCGAGTGGTCCGTCGTTTCCTCTTGCATTCCACGATGACAGATCTGCATAGCAGTTGCTTGGTTTCGTTCAACACACTGACCAATTTCTCTGATGGATAATGCACAATCTCTATAGGCAATTATTCTTCCTCTGTCTAATTCAGAAACTTGATGAAAAGCTGCTCGACATTTTCCTTGAGACATAGGTAAACAGCTTATGCAAACAAACAAAAAAGAAACCTCGTGAAAAACAATTGCCGCAGTTGAAATCGCGAACTTGTTTTTCCCTTATATATCGATTGATGATTTCGCAACGGTCATCCGTGATGTGTGTCTGCGCTATAATGCTAATGATTTGCATATTTCATCGCAACTAACACATGATGTAAATTCACATAATTTGCATGCTTCCTTCAGGGGGCTGCATTTTGGTATGCCAGCAGTATAATAATTTTTTTTTGAAATAGTTTTCGTTATCATTTTTAACTGTAATTTTTGATATTAGCATTATTAAGTAAAATAATTTTTTTTAAAAAGTACAGTTGTTTATATAAAAAAATTTTTTTTTGTGAAAGAAATGTAGCAGTGAATATTTAAGAAGTAAGTTATTTTTCCAACATTTACAGTTAAGTTTGATCTAGATCGAAAAATATTGTTGAATGACCTATTTCCTCACAGGTAGTTAGTTCCTTTACATCAAACTGAAAGAATTTTTTTCCTAGGATTTCTTCAAACGTCTAGTGTTTGTCCTACAGTTAATAAAACTGATGTTGATGAACTTAAAGAATGTTAAGGATCGTCTTCTCCTGTAAGGAAAAGTGTTTTGCTCAATAAAACTAGATCGCGAGAGGGTTGTTTCCTGGGAGTTTTCAGTTCAAATCTACGGGTAAGTTATATTTTAGTTATTGAACTTAAAATACTTGTCTAGATTCAAAATGTGACTTTAATAAATGGCCAATCAATCAAACACATTGAATAAGACTTTCACAAATATTAAGTAATATTTGGGAGGAGGATAAATAAGTTTAAGAACAAATAAGTTAACTAGGTGTACAAATAAGTTTCCGCCACTTCACAAAAGAGGGCATACCATGTAGGTAGAATTTGCAGCCCCGGGATAAAAATAACTAATCCCGGGATTTAATTTTTGTCTGAATTATATTTTATAATTTTTTTCAAAGTATTGTGAATCTGGTATTACATTTAATGTATCTTGTTTATTTTTTTTTACAGTATATGGTTAATGTTGGTTTTCTTAAATGTCGAACCTTGATGGGTTCGAGAAGGGTGTGTATGCTAAACCGTGAAACTTCATATGTTTTCTCTTATTTTCATCTGTAACATTCTCCTCATCGCGAATGGAGTCAGAAAACGTACATTTCCCCCTGCCTCAGGATGTCTTGTGTCAGCTAACTTTGACAGAGGCATTTAGAATTTTTGGAAGATATCTAGTTGGGTTTTCAGAACCGAGATCTCGGAATTCCAAAACCCCTGTATCCTGGAATTCCGAAACCACTGGATCCCGGAGTTTTTTCTAATCCAGAAATCCCGAGATTAAAATAACCAATTCTGGGATTTAACTTTTACTGAATTATATTTAAAAAATTTTTCTCATAAAATTTTTTCAAAGAATCTCATTTTTCAAAAATTTATATTCTGTTTATGAAATATGTACGTAGAATTTTTTTGCGCAATTATAAGTACTATATGTAAATAAAAAATATATGCACAGTATACAAGAACGTCGCAAATATGTAAGTGGCTCACTGCAAAGTTTGCACAATAATAGAAGCAACATCACAAGAATAGATTTTGTTACATTTCGTTCTTCAATTAAATGCCGTTAATTAATAGCGGACCTGCCTAGAAGACTTATGACACTTCAAATCCCATTGCATTACTAACAGCTCATTCAACTGGATTTTCAATTTCAAAGGAGGTAAAACTTGAAATTGATTCACATTCTGATTCAATAACAGGATCAATTTATATTTAAAAAACCATCAAGTGTAGCAGAACTAAAGTTATCAAAGGGGTATATGCACCAATGCAGTCTATTAGATTTGAGACACTGTCATCAAAAATTCAAAAAGAAATGTCTCTCTTTTGAAAATGGAGGGAGACGTAGTGACCACCTGAAAAGAACATACTCCTATTTAAAGACGATAATACCTACTAGTAACAATTCAAACGTTCGTTTTCTACACAGGACAATTTATAACAAAACAAAGAAGCCGTTTCAATGATGAAACGCTGGAGGAGCTGTGTTTTTTATAAGTTTATTTACAGAAACACAAGAAATGAAGAAATGCTTTTTTTTAAAAAAAATCATTATGTAGTATTTTTATTTGTTTTTTGTCATGAATTAATTTTTTATTTGTTTCATTAAAATAATATATTAAATCAATTTTTAATTATATTTTCAGTTTTATTATGCAATTTCAACTATGCTAATATGTAAGTATTTTTAATAAATAGTCCAATCCTAATCCTTGGACAAATCCGGGGATCCGGGATTTGTATAATGTAATCCCGAAATTTCGGGATTGAAAATATGACGCGGAATCGCAAACCCTACATGTAGACCACGGTTGAAATTTACAGATGTAAAATATCAGTCAGTAAGGTTGAACATCTCTCTGGTAGCACCGTAACCTTGGAATATTTACGATATTGTATCAAAATCACGTACTAATTTTTGTGCAAAAATGCCTATGGGTTTGCTACAGAACAGAATGAGCTAAATTCATCTGTCACCATAGTCACATAATGTTTATAATTGTGTGTTTCAGCTAAAAAGTTCATAAATTCATGTGACTATGACGTCACATGATAAATGCACAATAATATGTTTCCAGTCAATCAGTTCATGCACTCCGTAGTTGCCAACGTTTTCTCTTTCTAGAAACTTTCTTATAAAGGTACCTATTTGTTGTTGTGGCTAATCTTCAGTCTTTCGGACGGAGTCGGACAAGACCCAAAAAAAGACCATTGATCCTTAAGAAGTCCAATACCAGGCGGGGAGAGGAAAAAAGGTCCTCCCTCGAAAGTCCCAAGCAGTCCAAGATGTGATCTGGAGAGTCTTGCATTTGGTGCAAAGAGAAAAAGTCTTCATGCCTCCACAAAAGGAAAGACACTTTATGTGTCCGCTTTTCAATCTAGAGATTGCAGTCTGAGAGGCTCGGCCACACTTAAGTAGGAATGAGGATCCAGGATGTTTGCTTTCATACCAGTGATGGTTGGGCCGGGTCCTTCCCTCCTTTAAAATTTCAGATTTAACCCTAGATTGATGTTCAGAGTAGGTGAGGGTTGAGGAGATAGGTGGAGAAGCATTACAACCCTCTTTAACCAGGAGATCCGCTTGCTCGTTTCCAAATATATTAACATGGGATGGAATCCACTGGAAATGAACATCATGGAACTCTGATATTTGTGAAAGTTTTTGAAGTATGGAGACGCCAGCCCTGTCTCCGACTGTGATCCAGCTATAAAGATGTTGGAGAGAACTGCGACTATCAGAGAATATCCAGAGGTCTCCGAAGTCTTGTTCATTAAGAACTGCCTCCAGGCCGTGCTCTATTACAATAAGTTCACTTTTGAAGACGGAGGAAAAATCGGGGTTACGGTGGCAAAAAGAAGCCCTCTCTCCACATTTCTCAATGTAAATGCCACTACCTGCTCGATCACTTAGTCTGCTGCCGTCTGTATAGATCTTAATGGCGTCACTAGGGATTACATCAATGATCTCCAATGCTAACAGCCTAAGATGATCTGGAATGAAATCCCCCTTAACGACAGGAGAAGAAAGGTCAAAGTGAAAATGCACTTTTGGGATTCCTTTCGCCGGGCTGAGACAAGACTTTAGAGAATGAGGCTCAACATCCCTAAAAGGCAAATGTAGAAGATCTGCTTGACTAAAAGGGCTTAAAGGGCTCTGATTATTGCCCCAGTTGTTAAGATATAATGAAGTTTTACTATGTTGGTCATAGCTAGAGAGTTTATTGAAGTATTTGGTGAGGTTAGCTCTTCTTCTAGTTTTGAGAGGTTGCAAATCAGCCTCGAAGAGTACAATTTCTCTAGGGCAGCTTCGCCTCAAACCTATTTGTAAACAATAACACTAATAACTAAAGAAGCAAAGTTTGATTTAAAAATGCATGTATAAAGTAAGATTTTTTTTGTAATTTAAAAACCCTTCCGGTGAATTTTTTTTTCTGAGTACGTAAATATCTTTACTCAGTTATAAATATTGAAGTTTTATAAGAATTTTATGAAGTAGAACAAGTAAAAATTATTTGTTGTTTTATTATAAATACTCTACAAAATTTTTTATCATGCATATTTATTAGTAAAAAGATAGTTATAAATCCAAAATAAAAAATTCGGTTAAAAAAGGTATGCTCAGTGTAAATGACGTTTTAAACAAATATATTTTTTTAAAGTAAAGAAATAATTGTGCTAATAGTCTCCAGTATAATCATTCTAACTACCTTGAAATAAAATATAATTCCATACATATATATTTTACATACGACCTTATACTAGTATTTGAAAACTTGAGAAGTTTGATAACGAGTAAAATCCCTTCAAATATGAAAAAAAAATCCCTACTTCTCTGCCTTTTAAAATGAATAGGGAAAAGTCAGTCCCAGAACGAGATAAAATGGCATGCATTGCAAGGATATTTCCAGTTTTTATCGCTTCGCAACGTCTTTGGACACATCATTTGAAACTGTCCAAGTGGAAAACTGATTATTTCCTGACCCATAATTCAAAAAGATAAAAAGCAAAATTTACAAAGGAGGAGAAAGTGGCAGTTGAAAATTTTTAATATATATTTCAAAAAGCCCTTTTTTATTTACAAATTTTTTTTAACTCAACAGCTTATGGTCTGAACACTGTTTTATTTACTTTTTTACCTATGGCTTTATAACTTTATTTTTATAATAGTCACCATTTTAAGTTTTTTTTTACTTAGTTTATTTCAATTGTAATGATAAGAAAGTTTGTTTGAAGCAGAAATAAATGTGAAATAGTTGTATCCACAATTTCGAGTTTCCCCTCAGGGGGCTCACCTTCTTTAGGTGAGTACGGGTGTCACAATCCCGAGGTGCCCTAGTGATCTTTTCCTTTTCCCACGGGGTTTACTGTCTTTGGTAAACACGGGCTTCACGAACCCGGGGTACCCTAGTGATCCTTCTCTATTTTCGACCCTCTTTCTTGTCATTCAATTCATTCTTTCTTTCTCTTCCCGTCTAGACCACAGATATTAAAACAAATGTTTGGCGCAGTATAGCCGAAATCGGCTCTTGCGCCAATATAAACCCCAAAATCATTCACTCAGAATTTCGAGTTTGTGGCTGGCGTGAGTTCAAGCTCTTTTCATGACCCACCCTATACGACACTTAGATGTCGTACTCATTACTTGACCGAGGCTTAAAATTTCAAGGTCCGTTCCTCAATGGACATCGTGTCGTTTTAAAGTGCGAGGTAAACAAACACTTGCTTATTCACGCAAAAGGATTTAATTGTTGATGAAAATACAGGGTAAAAATGTAATGAAGAAGCACTATAGTATTAATTCACAAAGAACTTTTAAAGGAAAAATTAAACATACAATATTGTGACCCTTTGCCTAAAAAGGACGATTTATTTTTGAGAAATAATTGTAGAGAGCTTGTTTTATAGAAACACACTAAAAAATAAAAAGCGAAAGAAATTTTTTTCTTCTTCACTAGAAATATTGACATGATTAGTCGCCAAGAAGAGGCCAAAAGCTTTGATAAAATACCCTTGTTTATTTATATCATTCTAAGGGGTATATCACATTGTACAAGTGTTGTACGATTATAATACTGTTTACTGAAAAATGATTCAAAACAACATACATTTAAATGCATTGTATATAAGGATCTTCATTATACATAACTTTAACTTTTTACAAGATTGTCTGTGATCTTAAGTGAAACCCACGTTTGCTATTTAAGTTTTAAACTTCACCAACGATTAGATATTAACCCTCGCAAATGCAAGAAATGAATCGCCAATGATTTTACGAAGTTGGGCAATCTATTTGATAATATGAAAGATATGTTAACTAAAATGAAACGAAAATTTGTGGAAATTCGCCAAAGATCGCCAATGGCATAGGGTGTGTTCGTTAAGGTATTATAGTGAACATAAACAGTAATTGCAGATTGGTAAATAGTTGCACTGTAGTTGCACTGATTGTGAATAATTCATATACCTAAAATATATTTGTAAAATGATTAAAATATTATATTTGAAGGAAAGAAAATGCAGTTATATGTAAAATTCCAGATGAAAACTTCTGAAATATCGCTGAAATGTTAACGATGTTTTACCTAACTTGAAGGAGATTTTAAGAGACTAAAGAAGGATCATATCTAGTATTAGTTGGAAAGAAAAAAAAGAGTTAGCAATACATATTTTATTTAAAAACGTACAGTTAGAGAAAAAGGAAGTAACAAGATAAAAGTGTAGATTCTGTAAGAAGTATTTATCAATCCGCTTATCTAGTTCATTTTATTGTTCAGTGACCTTTATGAAGTAGTCTAAATGGTAGTTGCCTGATAGCTCTACATTCTTAAATACACTGCTCGACACCGTAATAGCAACACCAAGAAAGACAAGAGCTAGCACAAAAAATTTATTTTGTAGATAACATGTTGACCAAGTATCAAATGATAAAATTTATAGACTTCTGCGAAGTGTGGTTCATGCCATTGTTGGAGATCACCGCTGCCACATGCCTCGGCATTGATTCAAAGAGACTTTGGATGTGTTCTTGGGGTACAGCAGACCAAGAAGCTTCCACACGTTGCCAAAGTTGATCTGGTGTGGCAGCTGGGGGTGTAATCTGGGTCAATCGTTGAACAACCATGGCCTACATGTTTTCTATCGGCGAAAGATGCGGAGAGCAAGCTGGCCAGGGAAGCAATTCAATCCGGTGATTGGCAAAGAACCTTTGGACAATGCATGCCACGTGTGGTCGCGCATTATCCTGTGGAAATATGGCTGTGGCCAAGCCCTGAAGGTAAGGAAGGACAACTGGCTCCAACACCTCGGAAATGTAGCGCTGGCTGTTTAAGGAACCCGTAATGCGTACTAGAGGAGTGCGAGAGTGATATCCAATACCGCCCAATAACGTAATACCAGATGCAGAACCAGTGTGGCGGTGCATAACGCAGATGTTCGGTATACTATCTCCACGGTGTCTCCAGACTCGGATCCGACCATCGTGGTGTTGCAGACAGATGAGTGACTCGTCAGTAAAGGCAACTTTATTCCATTCTGCCGCCCACATCCTTCTTTCATCGCACCATTGGCGGCGGAGACGTCTGTGGTTCTGCGTAAAGAGTAGACCAAGCAATGGACGTAAGGCGGACAGACCACTCTGCTGTAAACGGCGTCGAATGGTACGCGCAGACACTGAATAATGCGTTACAGACTCAATGTGCTGTGCTATGGTTCGTGATGTGACTGAGCGATCCGTCACTGCAATGCAAACAATTTGCCTACCCTCGCGTGAAGTGGTGAAATGAAGTGGATGCGATCGACCACGTCGGTCCATCGTACGCTCCTGGATCCAACGGTTACATATGCGCATTACAGTTTTTGGTTTCGTCATTCACGACTACTGATTTCCCTGATTGATTGAATGATCGTGTGTTTTATGGCACAAGAGCCAAGTTAGGCTAAGCTGTGCCAAACAATGATTCAAAAGTTCCTGAAGTTTTGAAAACTGTTTCTAAATCATAAATAATATGAAAATGTTAGATTACGCTCAAACTGATTCAACAAAATTTCACATGGAAAATATAATTTAAAAATAATTAAATAGTAATATTTTGCATGCTTTTTAGAAAAGTAAATAAAGTAATTCATGTATTAGAAGATCAGAATGCATTAAAAATTCTGCAAAAAATTATGTTTGATATAAATAACCAATTGAACGTAGAAATGCAAACAGATTTATATGGGGATTTTCCCGAACCAAATCAAATAAAAATAAAATTGATGTACGAAAAAAAATGATGCGATGATGATTAAAAACTGGACAATCTATTAATATGTGATGAACAGAGTAAGAGACTTTGCATGAAGGAGATTCTGGAGCATTCTCACCAGATAAAAGATGCCTGTGCTTAAAACGAGTATGACCAATGAGAAGCTGAGTCAGTTTGACATCGTTTCTTCGCATCGGCATTACTGGCCAACATCCAATAACAGGTTTCACACATTGCAGCTTGTTATCAGTCTGTAAATTCCATGATTCCTGAAAGGTACTATCAATATGATGCTGGATGACGCGCGTCATGTCACAAAGGAGAACTGGTAGCCACAAGTGTGTCGGTGAGGACCAAGCAACCATGTCCGCTTGTACATTGCCTATGATTCCCACGTGGCGTAGTATCCAGCAAAACTGTATATAACAACCCTTGCCTTTTAGTCGACTCGTAATGTCTATTATATCACACACCACAGGATGACACCGAACGTTGTAGTTTTGAAGCGCTTTTAAGACACTCATGCTATCAGTATAGATACAGAATTTACAAGGTATGTTGGAGTTCACTAATTGAAGTGAGAGGTATAAGGCGATGGCTTCGGCAGTGAAAATGCTGCAAGAATAATCGAGCCGAAAACCGCGTATATTGTCTTCCATCACGACTCCACACCCAACGTAATCCGTTCGTTTCGAACCATCTCACTAAATGGGAGAATAATCACCATAAAGATTCCGATGGTAAGCAAAGATGCGTTGAAAAGCAACTGGTGGTAGGGCGGATTTACTGTATGTAGCAAAAGTGTTGATATAATGGAATCGTGGCGTATTTCAAGGTTGGAACTGCAAAATGTTTCTTTGGTGGATGTCCACGTCGGTTAGGTTGAGCTCGGATATCAGTAGATTCATCCTTTCCATAAATGGTTGTATGTTGTGTGACCGAGCATCAGGAATTCTTTTCATGCTAGTAATCAAATTCAAATTTTTCAGCGGATGTGAAGGCACGGACAAGATCTTAAACTAATAAGTGAGAGCTAGCCTTTTCCGTCTAAGGTCCAGTAGAATTAAGTTGCAAGCGACGTAAAGACTCTGCACCGGTGATGCGCGGAACGCACCAGAACAGATTCTCAATGCTGATTGATGCACTGCGTCAAAAGCTTTAAGGGTAGAATCGCTAGGAAATCCATATATAACAGAACCGTATTCGATCCGGGAAAGTACGATATATTGATATACTCGGAGCAGAGATGTCCGACCCGCTCCCCAAGAGGTGTTCGATGGAACCTTCAGGAAGTTGAGAGACTTTTCAGACTTCTTGCGCAGACGTAAGATATGCGGAAGGAAAGAGAGTTGGTGATCAAAGAGATTGTTTCAAGAAATCGCCCTTCGGGAACTACTGGAATTTGTAATTCAAGGATGGGCATATTTCAGGGTCGGGAGGAAGACCCCGTTCGCTATAGAAAGGGTGAAAAAGATAAAATTTCTCTGTCAGGGATCATAATTGATTTTGCGTTTATAAACTGGAATGTAATTTCGAAATCTTATATTCTCTCGATATTTTTATTTGATACAGATAAAATAATATAGCAGAAAGTATGTCTGCTATTCTGGTGTGATTAGGTATGATCCCACTTACGTGGGTTTTACAACTGATGCTAATGATTACCGGAAAATTCCTCGCTAATCTCATCAAACTATTTTTCTAAATTCCCCTGAAAGGATAGCAACTACAGCTAACTCTTTCACTAATTCTTTTAAATATTTCAAACGAATTGTCAAACATCACCGGAAGAAACACCTTAAATTACGCTATAAAATCAAGTTTCATCCAGCCCTTCCCACAATAGAAGAAATGTATGAAACTGAGCAAACCCTTTACAATAGTCCATCCCATAACTTCCACCTAATGATATTACAAAATGTACTGAACCTACCACTAACAATTTAGTTATTTGAATACTCAGAGCAATACAACTCATTAAACTTAACCAAAACTTCTTCAACTATTCTTTCCTATTTCCAGACTTCATAGTTCCCTCCGATTCAACTCTTTCCAATTTTAACTCTAATTTTGCAGCCCAATTCAATAGCTATATCCAACAGAAAAATAACTGAAAATCAATTCGATACACAAAACGTTTGTTAGAAAGTAAAGAAATCTAAATTTCCTTCTTTTGGATCATAATTTTGTTTTGGCTTTATAAAGTGACCAGCGGTTTTGAAATAATACATTTTGACGATATTTTTATTTGATTTAGAAAAAAAATGTCAAATGACAGTGAATACGTATAACATTATGGTGCGTACGGTTTAGACTCCACTTATGTGGTCCTTGGAACTGATAATAATGATTACCGGAATATGTATGGCAAATCTCGTCAAACTATTTTTTTTATTTAGAACATGATTTAGATAACCTATCTTGATTTAAAATAAACCCTTAAAATATACAGAGTAAATCTAACTCGGACAAAAATTCTCTTAATAATTTGCAACGAATTGTACAACACCATCATAAGAAACACCTTAAACTACGCAAAAAAATTAACTTCCATCCAACCCTTCCCAGAATAGAAGAAAAAGATGAATCTGACCAAACCCTTTGCAATATTCCGAACGTGCCTTCTTCCAACAATACGCCTAATGTTATCCCACAATGTACTTAACCCACCACTAACATTTTAGCTATCTGAATACTCAGAGCAATACAACTCCTTAACTTTAAGTAAAACATCTCTAATTATTCTTTCCTCTTTCCAGACTTCATAGTTCCTTCAAACTCAACTCCTTCCAATTTGAAGTCTAATTTTGCAGCCCAATTTAATAGCTATATCCAACAGAAAAATAACTGAAAACCAATTCGATACACAAAACGTTTGTTTGAAAGTAAAGAAATCTAAATTCCTTCTTTTGGATCATAATTTTGTTTTGCCTTTATAAAGTGAACAGCGGTTTTGAAATAATACATTTTGACGATATTTTTATTTGATTTAGAAAAAATGTCAAATGACAGTGAATACGTATAGCATTATGGTGCGTACATTTTAGACTCCACTTATGTGGTCCTTGGAACTGATAATAATGATTACCGGAATATGTATGGCAAATCTCGTCAAACTATTTTTTTTATTTAGAACATGATTTAGATAACCTATCTTGATTTAAAATAAATCCTTAAAATATAGAGAGTAAATCTAACTCGGACAAAAATTCTCTTAATAATTTGCAACGAATTGTACAACACCATCATAAGAAACACCTTAAACTACGCAAAAAAATAACTTCCATCCAACCCTTCCCAGAATAGAAGAAAAAGATGAATCTGACCAAACCCTTTGCAATATTCTGAGAGTGCCTTCTTCCAACAATACGCCTAATGTTATCCCACAATGTACTTAACCCACCACTAACATTTTAGCTATCTGAATACTCAGAGCAATACAACTCCTTAAATTTAACTAAAACATCTCTAACTATTCTTTCCTC
This sequence comes from Trichonephila clavata, assembly GCA_019973975.1. Lineage (NCBI taxonomy): Eukaryota > Metazoa > Arthropoda > Arachnida > Araneae > Nephilidae > Trichonephila > Trichonephila clavata. The sequence continues at coordinate 84,476 of BMAO01011947.1, forward strand.
TTTCCAGACTTCATAGTTCCTTCAAACTCAACTCCTTCCAATTTGAAGTCTAATTTTGCAGCCCAATTCAATAGCTATATCCAACAGAAAAATAACTGAAACCAATTCGATACACAAAACGTTTGTTTGAAAGTAAAGAAATATAAATTCCTTCTTTTGGATCATAATTTTGTTTTGCCTTTATAAAGTGAACAGCGGTTTTGAAATAATACATTTTGACGATATTTTTATTTGATTTAGAAAAAAATGCCAAATGACAGTGAATACGTATAACATTATGGTGCGTACAGTTTAGACTCCACTTATGTGGTCCATGGAACTGATAATAATGATTACCGGAATATGTATGGCAAATCTCGTCAAACTATTTTTTTTATTTAGAACATGATTTAGATAACCTATCTTGATTTAAAATAACCCTTAAAATATAGAGAGTAAATCAAACTCGGACAAAAATTCTCTTAATAATTTGCAACGAATTGTACAAAACCATCATAAGAAACACCTTAAACTACGCAAAAAAATTAACTTCCATCCAACCCTTCCCAGAATAGAAGAAAAAGATGAATCTGACCAAACCCTTTGCAATATTCCGAACGTGCCTTCTTCCAACAATACGCCTAATGTTATCCCACAATGTACTTAACCCACCACTAACATTTTAGCTATCTGAATACTCAGAGCAATACAACTCCTTAACTTTAACTAAAACATCTCTAACTATTCTTTCCTCTTTCCAGACTTCATAGTTCCTTCAAACTCAACTCCTTCCAATTTGAAGTCTAATTTTGCAGCCCAATTCAATAGCTATATCCAACAGAAAAATAACTGATAACCAATTCGATACACAAAACGTTTGTTTGAAAGTAAAGAAATATAAATTTCCTTCTTTTGGATCATAATTTTGTTTTGCCTTTATAAAGTGAACAGCGGTTTTGAAATAATACATTTTGACGATATTTTTATTTGATTTCGAAAAAATGTCAAATGACAGTGAATACGTATAACACTATGGTGCGTACAGTTTAGACTCCACTTATGTGGTCCTTGCAACAGATAATGATTACAGGAATATATATGGCAAATCTCGTAAAATTATTTTTCTATTTAGAACATGTGATATATAACCTATCTCAAATTAAAATAACCCCTAAAAGTATAGAGAGTAAATGTAACGCACCAGAACAGATTCTCAATGCTGAGTGATGGACTGCGTTCAAGGGTTTTAAGAGTAGAATGGCTAGGAGATCCGTATATAATTAGAACCGTATTCGATCCGGGAAAGTACGATATATTGATATACTCGGAGCAGAGATGTCCGATCCGCTCCCCAAGAGGTGTTCGATGGAACCTTCAGGAAGTTGAGAGACTTTTCAGACTTCTTACGCAGACGTAAGATATGCGGAAGGAAAGAGAGTTGGTGTCAAAGAGATTGTTTCAAGAAATCGCACTTCGGGAACTACTGGAATTTGTAATTCAAGGATGGGCATATTTCAGGGTCGGGAGGAAGACCCCGTTTGCTATAGAAAGGGTGAAAAAGATAAATTTCCCTGTCAGGGATCATAATTGATTTTGCGTTTATAAAGTGGAATGTAATTTCGAAATCTTATATTCTCTCGATATTTTTATTTGATACAGATAAAATAATATAGCAGAAAGTATGTCTGCTATTCTGGTGCGATTAAGTATGATCCCACTTACGTGGGTTTTAAAACTGATGCTAATGATTACCGGAAAATTCCTCGCTAATCTCATCAAACTATTTTTCAAAATTCCCCTGAAAGGATAGCAACTACAGCTAACTCTTTCACTAATTCATTTAAATATTTCAAACGAATTGTCAAACATCACCGGAAGAAACACCTTAAATTACGCTATAAAATCAAGTTTCATCCAGCCCTTTCCACAATAGAAGAAATGGATGAAACTGAACAAACCCTTTACAATAGTACATCCCCATACCCTTCCCCCTATCCACCTAATGATATTACAAAATGTACTGAACCTACCACTAAAAATTTTGCTATCTGTATACTAAGTGCAATACAACTCATTAACCAAAACTTCTTCAACTGTTCTTTCCTCTTTCCAGATTTCATACTTCCCTCAGATTCAAATCCATCCAGTTTTGACTCTAAATTTTCAGCCCAATTCAACAGCTATATTCTTTGGAAAAATAACCGAAACCCGCTTCGATACGTAAAACGTTGGAAAGTAAAAAAATATAAGTTTAATTCTTTTGGATCATAATTTTGTTTTGCGTTTATAAAGTGAACAGCGTTTTTGAACTAATACAATTCGACGATATTTTTATATGATTAAGAAAAAAAATATCAAATGACAGTGAATATGTATTCTATTATTGTGCCTAAAATTAAGGCTCCACTTATGTGGTCTTTGCATCTAATAATGATTACCGGAATATATATTGCAAATCTCGTCAAACTATTTTTCTATTTAGAACATGTTTTAGATACCCTATTTCAAATTAAAATAACCCCTAATAATATATAGAGTAAATCTAACTCGGTTAATTAATCTCTGAATTATTTCCATTTAATTGTACAACACCATCGTAAGAAACACCTTAAACTATGCAATAAAATTTAGTTCCATTCAACCCTTTCCACTATAGAAGAAAAAGATGACACTGACCAAACCCATTTCAAGAATCCGAAACCTCCTCTTTCCACCCAGACACTTAATGATATTCAAAAATGTACTGAACCTACCACTAACAATTTAGCTATCTGAATACTCATAGCAATACAACTCATTAGCCTTAACCAAAACTTCTCGAAAGATTCCCAGACTTTATAGTTCTGTCAGTTTCAACTCCTTGCAATTTTAACTCTAATTTTGCAGCCCAATTCAATTGGTATTTCCAACAGAAAAATAACTGAAAACCAATTCGATACATAAAACATTTGAAAGTAAAGAAATATAAATTTCATTGTTTTGATCAGAATTTGTTTTTGCTTTTTTAAACTGAACAGTCTTTTTGAAGTACATTTAAACGATATTTTTATATGACTAAGAAAAGAAAATGTCAAACGACAATGAATATGTATTCTATTATGTTGCGTTGAGTTTAGACTCCACTTCTGAGGTCTTTACAACTAATAATAATGATTACCGGAATATATATCGCAAATACTCGTCAAACTATTTTTCAATTTAGAACATGTTTTAGATAACCTATCTCAATTTAAAATAACCCCTATAAATATAGACTAAATCTAACTTGGTCAAAATATCTCTGAAATATATGCAACGAATTGTGCAACACCATCATAAGAAATACCTTAAACTGCGCAATAAAATTAAGTTCCATCCGGCCCTTCCCACAATAGGAGAAAAATATGAAACCGACCAAATCCTTTGCAATAGTCCGAAACCTCCTCCTTCCACCCACGCACTTAATCATATTCCAAAATGTACATAACCTACTACTAACAATTTAGATACCTGAATACTCATAGCAATACAACTCATTAGCCTTAACCAAAACTTCTCGAAAGATTCCCAGACTTTATAGTTCCATCAGACTCAACTCCTTCTAATTTTAACTCTAATTTTGCAGCCTAATTCAATTGCTATTTCCAACAGAAAAATAATTGAAAACAGCCTTCATACATAAAACGTTGAAAAGTAAATAATATAAATTTCTTTCTTTTGGATCATAATTTTGTTTTGCGTTTATAAAGTGAACAGCGTTTTTGAAATAATTTATTTCGACGATATTTTTATTTGATTCAGGAAAAATATCAAATGTTACAGAATTTGTCTTCTATTATGGTGAGTACAGTTTCGGCTTCACTTCTGTGGTATTTTCAAATGGTAATAATGATTACCAGAATAAATATCTCAAATTTCGTCAAACTATTCTTCTATTTAGAACATGTTTATAGATAACCTATCTCAAATTAAAATAACCCCTAAAAATATAAAGATTACATATAACTCGGTCAAAAAAATCTCTGAATTATTTGCAACGAAACGTACAACTTCATCGTAAGAAACACCTTTAACTACGCAATAAAATTGAGTTCCATCTAACCCTTCCCATCAAAATAGAGAAAGACGACACTGACCAAACCCTTTTTAAGACTCCGAAGCCTCCTCCTTCCACCCAGACACTTAATGATATTTCAAAATATACTGAACTGACAATTGAGCTGTCTGAATACTCAGAGCAAAATAACTCATCAGCCTTAACCAAAACTTCTCCAACTATTCTTTCCTGTTTTCAGACTTCATATAGTTCCTTCAGACTCAACTCCTTCCAATTTTAACTCTAATTTTGCAGACGAATTCATAGCTATACGCAATAGAAAAATAACTGAAAACCAATTCGTTACATAAAAGTTGGAAAGTAAAAAAATATAAATTTCATTCTATTGGATCATAATTTTGTTTTTCGTTTATTAAGTGTGTGAACAGCGTTTTTTAAATAATACATTTCGACGATATATTTTTAATTGATTTAGAAAAAATGCCAAAGGACAGTGAATGTGTCTTTTGATATGGTGCGTATAGTTCAGGCCACAATTATGAGGTCTTTGCAACTCATTATAATGATTATCGGAATATATATCGCAAATCTCTCGTCAAATTTTTTTTCTATTTAGAATATGTTTTAGATAACCTATCTCGAATTAACATAACGCCTAAAAATATAGAGTAAATCTAACTCAGTCAAAATATCTTCGAAATATATGCAACGAATTGTACAACATCATCGTAAGAAACACCTTAAACTTCGCAATAAAATTAAGTTCCTCCCAACCCTTCCCACCATAGAAGAAAAAGATGACACTGATCAAACCCTTTGCAAGACTCCGAAACCTCCTCTTTCCATCCAGACACTTCATGATATTCCAAAATGTACTGAACCTACGACTAACAATTTAACTATCTGAATACTCAGAGCAATACAACTCATTCTTCTTAACCAAAACTTCACGAAATATTCCTTTCTCATTCCAGACTTAATAGTTCCTTTAGACTCAACTCCTTCCAATTTTAACTCTAATATTGTAGTCCAATTTAATAGCTATACGCAACAGAAAAATAACTGAGAAACATTTGGATACTTAAAACGTAAATTAATATCTATTAAAAAATTTTTAAAAAATTAATTCTTAATTTGTTTTACATGTTGCATTAGAAAAGGAGTAGATGACGAAGCTGAATATCCGGGCATTATTATCATCTTTTGACTGCAGGAATCTTTCTTGATAATCCGTCAAGATTTAGCCGCACTTTCTGTATAAGGTGGCGATGCAACAAGGTCATGTGAACATCCTTATTTCAAGACAAATTTTCGACCAGTTGTCTCTAAAAGTATTTACACAAGACCACAATACAACAAATGCTGCAGAAGAGACCAGAAGAAGAGAACAGGTATTTTCCATTTGGTGTCAGTATTGTTTAAAGAACACCTGTTTAGTGGACATACGCCACTAATGGCAAACAATGGGGACCCACAGCTCACTTCCTTCGATCTTCAGTGTTTGCCGAACACCTGGGACGCTTCTGGAATGACCGGAACTAATAACCAACAATTAAACTTTTAATGCGTCAATAAAAAACCACCAAGTACATAAAAGAAGATATGTTTCCGTTCCCGATTGTTTGATTGATTGCTAAATTTATGACACAAGAGCTAAGTTAGGCTAAGTTGCGCCAAAAAAAGATTTAAGATATACTAAAATATTTTGAAAACTCTTTCTAATTCATACATAATTTGAAACAATCAGATTACGCTTCAATTGATTCAACACAATTTCAAATGGAAAGTATAATTTAGAAAAAAATAAATAATATTTTTAAAGTTTTCATGATTTTCGCAAAGAAAAATATTCATGTATAAGAAGATCGTATTACATTAAACAAATTCTATAAAAAAATATATTTGATGTAAAATATTAATTGAAAGTAAAAAAGCAAAAATATTTGGATAGAGGGAGTTTCCCCAACCAAATTAGTCAGAGTTAAAAGGTTTATTTTAAAAAAGATGATTCTTTTAGATAAATACTTTGGACATTTTATTAAAATGTGTAAAATGGAGAGGTCACATTGGCAAAAGTAGAAAACTGGGGGACTCTCCTAGCAAGAAATGTCTATGTGTTAGACGAGTGTGTCCCATACGTAGTCGAGTTCAGCGGACATCAGGTCATCGTACTGGTACCGCTGCCCAATGAGTAATGGAATGATGAATGTAAAGTAGTTTGTTGATGACCTGCTGGTCTCAAGTCTCTTGCATACACTGTGGAAGATAGCGCAGTTTTGATGTTTGTAAATAATGGTAACAGCCAAGCAAGTGCATTTGATCAGACAAAGATCGTGAAGCGTTTTTAGCCTGTTCATTACTAAGTATAATCTAATGTCCTGGTACCCAACAAAAAATTATATCGAAACAATTTCTTTCTAATTTGCGCAGAAGTAAGTATTTCTATCACTGTGGTGGTGTATGAGCGTTCTGTTAAATAGCGTAAAGATTCTAAAACGCTCATACTGTCAGTGTACTGACGAAAATGATGGTGGTCAGAAACTAATATAGTCTGAAGTGCAACTAGAATGGCAGTAATTTCACCACTAAAGACAGTTATAGAACTGTGTAGAGTGAAGTAATTTCAATGGCGAGCATATTTTTTTTGTTATTTAATCTGGTTGGGTTGTTGCGGTTGCAGTTGATGTTTTGACAGCCTGAGTGTATGTTTAAATACTTGTGGGGACAATTAATTTAAGTGCTTCAGAATAAGAATTATTTTTATTTATTTTCATTTCCTGGATCTCTTTTTCAAATTTCCACTTGTGGCATAATTGAAAGCCAGATGGATGGGGCTGGGAACAATTAAGACCATTTGGCCCTAGACTACAAATCGTGATTGATTGATTGATTGTGTGTGTGATTTTATGGCACAAGAGCCAAGTTAGGCTAAGCTGCGCCAAACAAGGATTCAAAAGTTCCTAAAATTTTGAAAACTGTTTCTAAATCATATAAAATTTGAAAATGATAGATTATGCTCAAACTCATTCAACAAAATTTCACATGGAAAATATAATTTGGAAATAATTAAATAGTAATATTAATTTCCATGATTTTTGCAAAGCAAATAAAGTAATTCATGTATAAGATCATATTACATTAAAGATTCTGTAAAAAATTATATTTGATATAAATAACCAGTTGAACTTGGAAATGCAAACAGATTTATATGGGGATTTTCCCCAACCAAATCAGATAAAGATAAAACTGATGTACGAAAAAAAATGATGCGATAGTGATGAAAAACTGAACAGTCTTTTAAAATGTGATGACTTTGTATGAAGGAAATTCTGGAGCATTCTCAGTAGATAAAAGATGCCTGTGCGTAAAACGAGTATGACCAATGCGAAGACGATTCAGTTTGACACCGTTTCTTCGCATCGGCATTACAGGCCAAGATCCAATGACAGGTTTCACGCAGTGCAGCTTATCAGTTAGTAAATTCCATGATTCCGGCCAGGCACTATTAATATGATGCTGGATGACGCGTTTCATGTCACAAAGGAGAACTGGTAGCCGCAAGTGTGTCGTGGCCGACCGAGCAGCCATGTCCGCTTGTTCATTACCTATGATACCCACGTGGCTTGGTATCCAGAAAGACTGTATATCATAACCCTTACCTTGCAGTTGACTCGTAATGTCGATTATATCACACACCACAGGATGACACCGATCGTTGCAGTTTTGAAGCGCTTCTAAGACACTCATACTATCAGTATAGATACAGAATTTACAAGGTGTGTTGGAGTACAATAATTGAAGTGCGCGGGATAAGGCGATGGCTTCGGCAGTAAAAATGCTGCAAGAATTATCGAGCCGAAAACCGCGTATATTGTCTTCCATTACGACTCCACACCCAACGTAATCCGTTCATTTCGAATCATCAGTGTAAATGGGCGAATAATCAATATACCGATTCCGATGGTAAGCAAAGATGCGTTGAAAAGCAACTGGTGGTAGGGCGGATTTACTGTATGTAGTAAAAGGGATGATATAATAGAATCGTGGCGTATTCCGAGGTTGGAACTGCGAAATGTTTCTTTGGTGGATATCCACGTCGGGTGGGTTGAACTCGTATAACAGTAGCTCCATTCTTTCCATAAATGGCCCCATGTTGTGTGACGGAGCATCGTAAATTCTTTTCATGCTAATAGTCAAATTCACATTTTTTAGTGGATGTGAAGGCACGGACAAGATCTTAAAATAATAAGTGAGAGCTAGCTTTTTTCGTCTAAGTTCCAGTGGAAGCTGGTTGCAAGCGACGTAAAGACTCTGCACCGGCGATGTGCGAAACGCACCATAATAGATTCTCAATGCTGAGGGATGGACAGGGTCAAGTTTTTTAAGCGTAGAACCGCTAGCAGATCCATATACAACAGAACCGTAATCGATCCGGGAAAGTACGATAGATTGATATACTTGGAGCAGAGTTATGTCCGATCCGCACCCCAAGAGGTGTTCGATAGAACCTTCAGGTGTTTAGACTTTTCAGACTTCTTACGCAGATGTAAGATGTGTGGAAGGAAAGTGAGTCGGTTGTCGAAGATAACTCCAAGAAATCGCACTTCGGGAACTACTGGAACTTGTATTTCACGTTTGGGGGTGCATACTTCAGGGTCGGCATGAATACCCCGTTTGCGACAGAAGTGTACGGATCAAATCTTACTCTCCGAAATACTGTGCCCATTCTTGTCACACCATTTAATTAGCTTGTTAACAGTCGTTTGCAACTGTCGCTCTATCAAACGCATGTCTGAGACTTCGCAACTTATCTGTAGATCATCCACATATAATGAAGCTTGTACAGAGGTCTGAAGTTCAGATAAGATGGGTGAAATATGACAAATGAAAAGGGTGACACTCAAAATACTTTCTTGAGGTACTCCCTCAGCTTGATCAAGAGAAGGGGATAGATTGTCACCTAAGAGAACTTTAAAATTTCGGGCAGCTAAGAAGTTCTGCATGAAGCAAGACAAATTGCCTCTAAGCCCCTAGTCATATAGAGTGCGAAGGATCCCATAGCTCCGAGTACTATCATATGCCTTCTCGATGTCAAAGAATATAGACACTAGATGATATCTCAGGACAAATGCGTTCCTAATTTTGCTTTCCAGCGCGATGATATTGTCGAGAGTGGATCTTCCTTTGCGATAGCCACTCTGAAACAGAGGAATGCATCGATTATTTTCCAGCTAATAAACGAGACGGGCATTGACCATACGTTCCATTGTTTTACAAAGGCAGCTCGTGAGTGCTATCGGTCGATAGCTGAGAGGGTTCTTTGGATCTTTTCCAGGTTTTAGAATGGGAATTATTATGGCTTCTTGCCATTGAGTAGGATACACCTGCTCCTTCCAGATTCGATTGAATAGGTTGAGGAGACTTAGTAGTGAGTCCGTGCTTAAGTGACGAAGCATTTCGTACGATATTCCATCAGGTCCTGGACTAGTATTATGGCCCGATGACCGGGCCTTCTTTAGATCCCACATGTAAAAGTCACAATTATACGGTAGAAACTGTCAGCACATGAAGTTCATAGGTGTACGCTCTGAACGATTCTTAGTCACTAGAAATGGAGCGCTATAAGAATCGGAGCTTGACACACTAGCGAATGTTTCACCAATCAATTTGGTCACATCAGTAGGTGACGAATAAACAGCAGTCGGAGTTTCCAGTATCGGAAAGGTAAATTCACGATAGAGACCATTCGCCGCTTTTACTTTTCTCAATAACTGTTGACTGGTAGTGGACTATGTGACTGAAGAGACATACTGTATCCAAGATTCTATCTGACTAAGACGTCGTATTTTACGAGCTGAGGCTTTTGCGCGTTTGAACGTTATGAGGTTTTCAGTGTTAGGGTACCTCCTGAAAATACCCCAAGCTCTCCTTTGTTCCTTTTTGGCTTGGTGGAATGCAGAATTCCACCATGGTTTGCACAGCTTCCAATTAGAATTCGATGTCTTGGGTATTTCTGCATCGACAGCCTTCATAATAGCATCTGTGGCGTTGAAAACGGCATCAACTTCACTGCTCTGAACCAAAGCGTCGGTAATAACGGTGAGCCGTGTCAATTTTGCCCAGTCAGCGCGATGAAAATTATAAGTAGGAGGACGGTGTCTTGCCCCCTCCCCATTAATATGCGAGACTAGAAGAGGGAAATGATCACTGTTATGTGGATCATTATCTACCTCAAAGTTCAACAACGGTAGCAAACTTGCCGAACAAATGACTAGATCGAGGGAGTGAAATGTCTTTGTGGGTGCATGGAAATATGTTTTCTCCTCATTATTGAGTAGACAGAGACAGTGATCAGAGACCAACTGTTCGATCTGTCACCCGCGAGAGTTTGTTGCATCATGTCCCCACAGAGAGCTATGTCCGTTAAAGTCACCGAGCAGAATAAATGGAGCTGGCAGTTGATTGACTAAATGATTTAAATCGAATTGTGGTATAAAGTCATTGGGTGGTAAGTAGATACAGCAGACTGTGATTAGAGAATATATGGGAATCCTTACAGCCACAGCCTGTACTGATGTGTGCAGTGTGACATTACTGGGATAGAGATAGGACGTAAAGAGGCACACACCTCTAGTTGGAGATACATTGCCATCTACATCCCGTCGTACACAATTATAGCCACGCATTCGCATTGTCCTGTTACTCTTCAGAAATATCTCTTGAAGAGCAACGCATGTCGGCTGATACGTGGATATAATGGATTTGAGATCATCAAGTCGAGTTCTTAAACCACCGCAGTTCCAGGAAATAAAGGAGGTCATAATTTGATCGCACTCACTCCTAATCCGGAGCTAGAGGTCAAAGGGTCTAATTGAAAGTCCATGAGAGCATCGTCGCTCTCTGATGCATGGCCTACCACCACATCAAAAATCTATTCCTGGGTAGAAGTCCCTGGCTTTCTTCGGAATCTTCGTGAGAGTTGGTTTTTGTTCCCGTTGACAAGCCCTTCGACTCTTTGGTCTTTTGGGGGAATTGCTCTCTGCCCTTCTAATAACTTTTTTGGGTCGGGTTTGATGGTTTTGGCTTCGTTTCAGTTGTAGTGGTAGTTTGAGAATCAGAGTTGTTTGAATTTTCGAGTTGAGTTTGCATTGAACTGTCTCTAAATGTTTTTTAACAGCACTTGCATAGCTTTTTTCAGAGGTCGGCGTTCATGACAAAACAACACGCCTAGCCTCTGGGTGGGGGATTTTATCTTTTATTTTAATGATTGTAATTTCTTTTTCTCGTATCCAAGTCGGGCAGGAGCGCGAGTAAGCCGGATGTTCACCTTTACAATTAGTGCATTGCTCTTTCTTAGTACACTTTGCACTGTCATGGCCCGATTCTCCACAGTGAGGGCAAGTAGGTGGCCCCGACAAACATTCTTGGAGTGGCCGTACCGCTGGCATTGAAAACAGCGCAGCGGATTTGGTATATACGATCAAACTGCGCAGCGAATGTACGCCATTTTTACGGTCTGTGGGACGTCAGGAGTCGTAAAGGTCAGGATGAGGTGCTTTGTGTTCATCATCTGACCATCCGGCCTTATCGTTATGCGTCTGACTCCACAGACTTTTTGTGCCTTCATATTTTCAAGGATTTCCTCGGTTGAAACGTTCAGAAGTTCAGCTGGCGAAATAACTCAAAGTGAAAAATTCAGATTGGTGTGAGGAGCAACGGTAATGTCTATATGAGCTAGCTTCTGCAGTTTTATTAGATCTGTCGCTTTGCTTCGAAGATGACACTTCGAGGAACAAGTCTCCGGATCGTATCTTACGGATCGACTTGACTTCCCCAAAGCTGCTAGAAATAGCTTTTTCAATTAGGAAAGGTGAAACATTGCTAAAGGTCTCAGGAGTTTTAATAATAAAAAATCTAAATGTATCAGAAAATTGTATTGCATGGTGCTCCACTGAAGGAGATTTACTTTTGGGTTTCATGAGTTATTTTGTATGTTCATCCCAATGCGCCTCCACCCACCATGGAGCCCAAAAAGGGGAGGCAGCCATCCTGTCATCTGACGTGTGTCAGGCACGGCACTTACCTCAGAGGTGGCACTGGGGTATAGCATTACAGGTTCGAGATGGGATCCGCCAGTTCACCCAGGACACCCCTAACTGCAACATTAACCCTAAAGCAAAAGTCTTTGGGATTCTAAAAGAACCCAATTAGAAACCCTTATAAACAATCACCAGCCGATTGAAAGGAGCGGGATCACTCCTGCCACCCGTCTACACAGAAGCGTGGACCAAAGGGAAAGCAACAGGTATCCCAAGAACACCATTTTCCACCTTACGGGACGCCGCCCACGGTAAACATGCGGGTTGGCAAGCCAACAGCCAGCAAAATGTCTGTAAAAGTGGTGTTAGGAAAAAATTAGGAAGGCGAAAAAGAAGGAAGGGGAAATAGGAGAAGGGAGAGGGGAATGAAAGATCACTAGGGTACCTCGGGATAGTGACACCCGTACTCATCTAAAGGAGATGAGCCCCATGAGGAAAGATCACTAGGGCACCTCGGGATTGTGACACCCGTACTCATCTAAAGGAGATGAGCCCCAGAGGAAAGATCACTAGGGCACCTTGGGATTGTGACACCCGTACTCACTTAAAATAGGTGACCCCCCCCCTGAGGGATTATTGCATTTGGATGGTTCGGCTATCGAATGTTTAAATTGTTTCTCAGGGATAATTATAGCATCTTTTATTATAGTGAATCTTCTGACCTGAATTACACCGTGATCAGAGAATTCCTCGAGAATTTCTTCATCAGAGGTATTTAACAGTTGAGGTTCAGAAATGATACCATGGAAGCTTTGAGAGATTTATGTGGACTTACATTCACAGGAGAATCGAGAAATGTTTTTGGAGAGTAAAAATGACTTGGTTTGTATAGCAGAACTGGTCTCAACAAGTAGATCACGGGATAGCAACCGTTTAAAGGATTTCGAATCTCCACCTATTGCTTTGAGAGCTTAATGTATGGCGAATGGTAATTTTGTAGACATGACATTGTTAGGCAAAGATATAATTAAGAATCATGAATTGATCAACCTTAGTTTTGGGTAAAGCGAGGCCTTTACTCGGGCACAGCACGATTGAATCTATAAGCAGAGAGATGATTTTCATCCTGGCATATCTCCATCCCCCACGGAGTCTAACAAAGAAGGCAATGTGACAGTCATCTGGCAAAACCCAGCCACGGCGCTTACCTAGATTTTCTTTTGGTGAACGCGTGGAAAAATCGATGAAATCAGGAAGTATATAACAGTTTGCCTTTACTTGTTCTGACTTGGGTCTCGAATATAAGTCGGCAGTAGAGTTCTATCTTCCGGGAATGTTGTCGATAATTAGCTTCTCCCCTACTTCGAAGATAGAGGTATGATTTTTTACATTTCTACCGATACGTAATTATGATTCTATACAGAAAATATCAATTTCTTGCGTCATGCGTGAATTAAAGTTTCAGCCAAAAGTGAAAAATATCGATGATAATTGAGGATAAACCGGTTTTACAAAACAAACAGCCAGCGCTGTATTCTGAGTTCCAAGTAAATTTCAGTAAAAGTCAAACTGGATAAGTAAGCAAAATTAAAGAAAACTTAGCTGATGCTACGTGAAGACGGATGCTAAACAAAATTTCTAATATCCCGGTAGGAAATATTCAATCCAAATTTTCTAGGAATCCAAAAATTTCTTCGTAGCCAACAGCTACAATCTCAGAAACTATAAAATTCTTTATAAATTAGGTGTTTCGAAATTGATTTGATAATTTTACTTTAAGCGCCTATTTCTGGTATGAAATATTCTTCTGCTAAGAGACTAGTCACCTATTGACCCATGCATCGATCTCTGGGATCTCTACCCCCATTGGAAACGAACTTTCCTGTTTTCAGAACTGATAGACACAAAACAGTATTCTTCTTACAAACGTTGTGCGCCATTTATAATGTTTTAGCATTCATTGCCGCCATTTGCAGCCAAGTCAAAGTTTTCCCCAGCTTTTCAATCAGCAACTGATTTTGAGACGAAATTCCATTCAATCTTGTAATATCGTTGTGTAATTTTACAATTTAAAAATTATTCAATGGATTCTCAGCCCCACATTCAGCGCCATTTATAGCTTGCATACAAAAAAAATCTTCGGCTGTTAGCTCAGGTCAATCTTTATTCGTCATTTTTAAATTCAAACTCCTGCTCATTCAGCTTTGAGCACAGTTACAATGCATCAAACAGTTAATAATCAAAATTTTTTTTTAAAAAAACGAGATGTTTGCGCGAGTGATTATTTGCATTTGCTTTCCCCACCCAGCTGGCACACCAATCGATTACATCTTCACATGGTCAATAGGGTGCGCACTCGCCTTTCGTTACAATGTAAAGAATAATAATGAATAATATATAGCTTTTTCAATTCCTACTATTAGTTCTCACTCTCTCTATATTTATCTTGTTCAAGTTTTCAATCTATACAAATAAATAAAATTGAAGTGTCTGTTTGTAATTTCAAATTAGCAGCTTTTTACTAAATGCATTTAAAGGCATATACGGTACTTATATCAAAAAATCAATTTTTAAAATTTTTGTTTGTCTGTCTGTCTGTTTGTTCCGTCTAATCTCGGGAACTTCTGGTCCGATTTTAAAAATTCTTTCACCAATGGAAAGCTACATTATCAGCGAGTAACATAAGATATATTTTATTCCCATATTCCTACGGGAACGGGAACTATGTGGGTAAAACGTTGACGTTGCTTACTCCCCACCAAGTTGGCGCAAAATTATGCATTTGCTCAATAATGGAAATTTTAATAAATATTTTCTCACATTTGTAACAAATAACTGAAACATAGTGTTACTTAGCATCTTCACAAAAAACAATTTTTTAAAGGGTTTTTTATGGTTATTATTTACGTTATGTTTGTTAAATGTCAAACTCAAACTTTGAGAAATATCTCCAAGTTGCCTCAGAATTTAAATCTCAGATATTTTAATGCAAATTTTCTCCCACTTTTTAAAGAGGGAAACGAAATAAAGTCTTAGCGAATTGCATGCGCGTGATATTGAAAATTCTATGGTAATATTAACTGACAGTTTCATAAAAAGTTTTGATTACTTAAGTAGTTTTGATTAGTTTTAACTTTTTAAATCTAATTATACAATATTCATATTTTGCACAAAATTTTTCACTTATACTGAACCTAGATGTTTTACATGGAGGTATTACTTTGAATATATACTACGGAGGCATCCATACAATGTCACTCGCCGAATAAAATTAGTGAGCTTTACGCAATACTAATTTCATTTTCGGTCCTTCTAATCCTCAAACCTTTTGGAATAAGTACATGTCGGAAGATATTTTGCAACGAAAAACAACCAAATATGCCTTGCAATGAACAAATCTGCAACGAAACGCAATAAAAGTTTTTCAGAATGGTTAGGAAGAAGCTACATGATTTTGGAATGATTAGCCCTAGACGTGTCGACGGAAATGGCTTCGATAATGAAATTACATGAGAATTAAACTACGATTTTATAGCATTGCAGCATCAAGTAACAATTTACCCCTCAATTAACTCCAGAACAAAGTCACGTTTTTCAACAAGTGTTACGCAAAGTAGAATCCATCAGTGGTGCACTCTTTTTTCTCGAAGCCCCTGGAGGAACAGGAAAAACATTTTTGCTAAACTTATTGCTAAAGTTATTACATCAGAAAAACCCAGAAGATAGCAGTCGCTATGGCTTCTTCTGGTACAGCCGCGATTTTACTGACCAAAGGTTGTACTGCACATTCCGTTTTAAGATTATCGCTGAATCTTGCATTTGAAGGTTCACACATCTGAAATTTCAGAAAAAAATAGCTCTCAAGGCAGGATGCTTCCGCAATGTAAGCTTTTAGTGTGGGATGAAAGTACGATGTCTCACAAGAAAGCTATAGAAGCGTTTATAATCGGACTCTTCAGGATTTACGAGATAGTACAGATATTATAGGAGGAAAGGCAACAAAATTTAAATTGGGATCAGTGGTTGCAAGCAAGATCAATATTGGTACCTAACAATGAAATTGCCCATAAAATCAACATTGAAAATTTAAACGACGTGCGGGGAAGGGGGATGAAGAAATACTTATCAATTAACACAATCATGGATAAAGAAAAAAGTACTTGATATCCCACGGAGTTCTTAAATTCGCTTGAACATTCGGGTGTACCCTCACATAAACTTCAATTAAAACTAAATGTACAAGTTATGCAGAAACTCGATGCTACTCGACTATGTAAAGGAACGAGGCTTTGGATCACAAAACTGATGTAGAATATACTTGGTGCCTATATTTGAACATATGTCATGAAAAGGGATAGTGTTATCATACCTCGAATTCCAAGTATCCCCACTGACCTACCGTTTTAATTCAAACAAGTTCAATTTCCAGTTTTACTGTTGCTATTAACAAAGCTAACATTTCAGGTAGCAGGGGTGCATTTGGAAAAGCAATGTTCTTTCCCATGGCCAACTATATGTAGCCTGATCGGTGTGCAACGCCCAAATCTTCACATATTTGCAACTGACGGAAGAACATATAATATGGTATACAGTAGCATCTTAGAATAATATTCTGTTTTGAGCTCTTTTAAAGAGGAATTATATAATAAACGTAGATACTTTTGATTTTTAAAAATATTAATAGTTTAAGTTATTGAATATTTGTTGTTAATTATAATAATAAATTACGTTTTCAGTTTTTTTAAACTAAACTCAATTTTAGACATATTAAATTGTATTGGTTCCAGTCAACCAATACAAAAAATTACCATTTCATATTATTTACTTTCCAATGATAATGATTACTACTTTGACAGTTATTTAAAAACATCAACGCGAGCAGAGCCGCGGGTAAAAGCTAGTCGTTAATAAAATACATTTTAAAGCACTCAATTGAGCTGAATATTTATACACACGATTACTTTGAATGAAAATACAGTAATTTAATTATAATTAATAATAACTAATTGATTAAAATTATTTATTCAAAGAAGTACAAAAACAGCCACGTTGGTATCATTTTTGGCGACTTAGCGTCTATTCTGGCAACCCGTGTCAAAACTTGAAAAGGTCCTTTTCACATTTTAGAGCACTTATTTGAGCTGAAATTTTCTATACACTATTGTTTTGGGTAACAATACGATAATCTAATTATATCTAAGTTGGGTACCTAATCCTGGTAGAAAATATTCCTCTTTGAAGAGAATAGCCGCCTATTGGGATCCATGCTTTGATCTCTGTGATCTCTGCCCCATTGAAATGTACTTTACTGTTTTCAGAACTGATAGAGATACTAAAAACTATTCTTCTTACAAACGTTGAGCACCATTTATATTCTTTTAGCCTTCAATGACGCCATTTGCAGCCAAGTCAAAGTGTACCGAAGCTTTTCGATAAGCAACTGATTTTGAGACGAAATTCCATTCAATCTTGTAATATAGCAGTCTAATTTTGTAATTTATAAATGAATCAATGGATTCTCAGCACCACATTCGGCGTCATTTATACACTGCATCCAAAACAAAAATTCCGGCGGTTAGCTCAGATCAACATTTATTCGTCATTTTTAAATTCAAATTTCTGCACATTCCACTTTGAGCACAGTTATAATACACCAAACATTTAATAATCAACAATGAGAAGATTTTTGCGCGAGTGACTATTTGCATCTGCTTTCCCCAGCCAGCTGGCAAGCCAACTGGTTACGTGTTCACATGGTCAACAGGGTGCGCACCATTGTCAATATCCTTACCATTCGTTACAAAGTAAATAATAATAATAAAAAATTATGTATAGCTTTTTCAATTCCTACTATTATTTCACACTCTCTCTATAGTTATCTTGTTCAAGTTTTCAATCGTTAATAAAATACATTTTAAAGCACTCAAGTGAGCTTAAATTTTATATACCCGATTATTTTAGATGGCAATACAGTAATTAGTTATAATTAATAAAAATTAATGGATTAATATTAATTATTCAAAGAAGTACAAAAATAGCCACTTTGAGATCATTTTTGGCGATTTAGCTTCTATATTGACGACTTGTGTCCAAACTTGAACTTTTTTTCTCACATTTTAAAGAACTTATATGAGCTGAAATTTTCTATACACTTTGTTTTGGGCAACAATACCATAATCTAATAATACCTAAGTAACATTTGTTGTATGAAATTAATTATTTAAAGAATTAAAGATACAGCAATGTTGGCTTCATTTTTAGCGACTTCTGTCAAAACAGATTTTTTTCCCTTCACCTTTGAAAGGATTCATTTGAAATGAAATTTTATATACACGGTAGTTTCGGATGATTATACGATACTTTAATGATAATTAATTCAAATTAATTGCTACTTAATGCTGTGATTCTGGCATATGTACATGCATAATTATATTAATTTTAACTATTGAACAAAAATTAACTAAAATAGGTTTTTTTGTTGATATAGGTAGTAATTGACTTAAAATTTTTTTTAATTACTTGTTATTTTCTTACCTTTTTCATATTTTTACATCTTATATGTTTTGCATGACGCACATCCTGAAAAAAAACTATCCAAAAATAAAATAAGTATGAACGTCTCAAAATTGACACATACAAAATATATATGGAATAAAATCCTTCATTTCCACTAAAATGTGAAACTGAAAAAAAAAGAAACTTGTTCATCAATTAAAAAAAAACCTTTTAAAAATTAACCTGTATCATCCCAATGCATCTTTAATATTGAATTTAAATAAATTTATGAAAGAAAAATTATATAAAGGATCATTTACAATAAAGTAATGTAAATTTTAGTATAATGTTTTATGTATAGTTTACTTGAATTCGCGTTACCAATCGTTATACCTCATTATAATGAGACTGAAAAAAATTCTCTGAAAGAATACAATAATTTTATGCACACATGATTTTGTAATTTTTAAAATTGAAACAGCGTGTGTTCAAATTTAGAATAAAGAGTAATTCTAAATTTAATTTTCTGTGTGATAAAGAAAAATAATTCGATTGTTTTCTTAATCTATAATAGAAATTTATATAGGTGAGTCTTACGCATTTTTTTGCAGCTCTCATAATTTCAAAATCTTAAAGTAATGATTACTGTAAGTTACATTTCTTTTATTTTCAAGTAGTAAAAAGACATTTAGATTTTTTGCAGTTCTAGATTTTTTCAAACAAATTCTCTAAATCTTTTCTGTATTTTAATATTCTCTCACTCACTCGTAACTAACCGTTCGTGTTTCGTCCATCTGAAAACCCTAAAATAACACAGTGCTTCTCAAACTATCAATGTGTTTGACCCAATTTTCAATTCTTATTTTCTTCGCTCACCCTTGCGTATAACAATGTATTAAATTCGATAATAATATACTTTAACTCTACAGCTAATATAAATCTTTAATTATAACCTCTACATGTTGCTAAGATAAGGATTAATTTTTGTTGCAGATTTTGTATATGACACTCCGATGGGAGTCACTAGTGATTATTAAATTTGCTCTTAATAATGTATTGATGAATTTTTTTTTATGAAATAAATTGTACAGTACTTATAAATATATAAGTATATTATATCATTGCAATGTGTATTTTTTCTTATTTCAGAATGTATTTTGTTTCGATCCTGTCAGTAAACTAATATATTTTTTAAAATCATTTATTTCCGAATGTTTGATATTCTAGCGCATCCCTGGTAAGATTATCGGGCCCCTCTATGAGAGCGTGTCCCACAGTTTGATAAACGGCTGTTGTAACAAGTTAAAAAGATATTTCAGTCTGACTTTCCAAACAAAAATTTTTTTTAACTCTTTATAAATGCTACACACTTGTGATGAGCACGACTCCTTACCTGGTACCCCAAACTCTAAATGTCCATCCCACGTTCAGGTTGAGAGTTATGAGATCTGATTTTATTTGATCAAAGTTTAGCATTAATCAACACAAAGGCTACGGCCCTCACAAATCTTTTCGAGCTCGAAGAATCTTTAATGTTTTGCGACAGAAAATAATTTTTAAAACTCTTTCTTGTTTTATGTGGGTGTGGAGTACAACTTCTTTTAATCATTAACTTCAGATTCGAATACATTCAAATTAATTGAAGTGCAAGAAAGAGGGGTTTATTTGCTCATTCCATATATCAAGATAAGTACTTTCATTAACCGACCTTTTTCGTTTCGTTTAGATGACTTCTGTTAGTTCAGGGGGAAAGTTAAGTTAAACTCTATTTATTTGCATCGGAAGCGAAACTTATGTATGCTTAATTGCATCGCCGAATTAAATGTATTATTCTTTGTTTGTAGTCATTCCTTCGAATCATGAATAAATCAGAAACACATGCTGTGCATCCAAAGACTAGAATTTATTAGCTTTACAGTCTTTCCTCTTCAAACAACAGACATGCACAAAAACGCTTAACGACTGAACTGAACAGGGAACCGCTTTTGTCCCAAAAGTGTAACGCAAGAACTTTGGACCCTCTTGCGGGCAGCCCATATTGCGTTGCACACAACAATTATAATGCTATTTGAAATTATTTACCCATCAATAGCAAAGATCTGAAGAGGTGACAGAGGAATTGAACACTAGAAGAAGTCAGGACCGACAGCACCTCGAAACAAGCGAACATAAGGCTCAAGAACTTTGTCTCTGTATCTTTGAGCAGTCACAGACACCGCGTCAAAGAAATGGATGTCTGGCCGTCCATCATGATGCCTGCCCATACCATTACTCCCCCTGATGGAAAATGATGTCCTTCCGTTATGTTTCTTGGTTCAAAACGTGTTCCACGTTCTCTCCATATCATTACCCACCAAGAATCACTACTCAGACTAAACCGGGACTCGTTACTGAACATCACATTGGCCTCCTCTCCCTCACCCCAATGTTGATGTTTCAAACTCCAGTTCAAACGAGCGCGTTTATGTGCAGACATGAGAGGAATGTAAACTGCTGGTCTTCTGGCATACAGGCCAGAATGATTGAGTCTCCTGTAAACAGTTTGTCTCGAAATTCGTATTCCTATGGCGACTGTGAGCGCCGAACCCAGTGCTCTGGCAGTACTGCCCCTCTGACGTCACGCCCTTATTACCAGATATCGGTCTTGGCGAGGGGTTCTGACAATTGGTCGACCTGATACTGGTTGTCGGGTAACATATTCCGTTCTTTGAAACTTCTGCCACAGTCTTGAGATCACAGACTGGTACGCATTCAGAATTCGAGACACTTCGGCTTGTGATCGTGAGGATTCCAGCCTTCCAAAGATTCTTCCTTTCGTAAACATGTCCAATTGGCTTCTTTGTGCCATCATTCACCTTGTTTGATGGTTAACTACGTTCCTTCGCACAGCAGTTGCACGAAACTTGTCTGAACTGCCTATGCTACGTGAATCGGTTTCTCCGCGTTCCAACATGCACCGGTGTTTCGCGCAGGACGTAGTCGACTGAAAAGTTTTGCATAAACCCAATGTTTCTTCTTCACCCAATGAAGATCCACAAGAAATTTGGAATAATTGTACGAATATTTACTCCATGTTTTTTGCATTTTAAGATTTATGCTTAACTTTTGGACACCAGTGTTTATGAATATATATATATATACATATATATCTTTTTCAAAACTTAAATCGTTATTAAAATACTTTCTATTCATCCATTCAACGCAGGAATTAATTTAATTTTTATTTTTATTTTACTGTTTAAAGTAGCATTCATTACTAATAACATGTTCGGTCGCGTGATATCGCCGAGGGTGGTAAAAGAGCCAACTTTCGCGACTTGCCGCCAACGATGCACATTTCTCAATTGAGTATAAAAAATTAAAAATAATGAGTTGATAATGGAAGTGAATTTTTTGCTTTAAATTTTTTTGTATTTAAATTAGTCTGTTAAATATATGTTTATTCATTCTTATTTTTCTTCGTTTGAAGACACAAATAACAGAAATATTATTTATTTTGTAACCACTCCTTCATATGTGGTTATAAAAAGGTCGAATTAGAAGCAGAAATGAAGGAGCAACGCCATCACCCCCACAGCACTTTTGTAAGAAAATGAATAGTTTCATATGCTTAAATTCTGAATTACCCTAATTCACTGGTATCTAAACAGTTTATAAAACCAGAATCCTAATCTTTTATAGACTAATAACACATGTTTAATTTCGATTATTAATTTATGCATCGAGAGATGTTTGCTTGAAGAATTTGCACATTAAATCACTTTGTACTAGGGAAAAGGGGGCGGTGTTTTATTAAAGTTAAATATGCGTTTTACATGTTTGTAAGTAAAAGGGAGTTTGTAGTTCTATTATTAAATGGGATTTTATCTAATTATATAGTAGTATAAATAATTGTTCTATTACTTTTTTAAATATATTATTATAATATTAAATATTGTATTAATTTAAATATTTATATAATTATTTTGTGTTCTCAAAAGTAAAATAATTTTTTAATACATAAAATGTATCCTTTAATATAATTCGTTATATTCATTATTTTATAATTAAAACACACATTATAAAATAATATACATATAATGTATTATTAATTAAAATGTTTTTACCGAACCCTGTCCGACCGCTTTGTACGTAGATAGGTTACCACCTATTCTACTACCTATCAGGAGCTAATTGTGAAACTTAATGGTATTAAAGATAAGAATGAACTTAAAAAGCTATTTATCTACTGCCCATTCGGAACTATTACATAAAAGGTTGAACAGTCTAAAGAAGTACTACTATTATACAAAATATGGATCCAAAAGTAATTTCCTTAGTTGTCTGCTCACCTTGTGAGATATCTTAATAACTAACACACTACTGAACACAAAAGAATGCCCAATGGTGGGGTATTTGCACGTATTTGTCTTCTCAATATCATCTTGGGTACTTCTTGACAATATGTGTTTTTTCTGGTGTTTGAATGATGCTCTCCAGTGCCAAATGTTATTGTCGGTAAGCAAAATTCGTTTGAAGCCGTTATGTGCGCGCAGATTAGTATATCTTCAATAACATATTAATCTAAATCATGTGGAGGAGGTGGAGTTTTCAAGAGCAAGGGTTAGTTCTGATATTTTTAAGATGTTGCAGTCCCCCCAGGGGCATTAGTGTGACCATCTTGTATTAAAATTATATACATTATTTTGTTAACATTTGATTTCGACATTACACTTCTCTTTTAATATATGGCAGATTATTATTTTTGCTGAAAAAAAAACACAACAGATACAAAAATTCAAGCTCATTGCTTAAACAATAATGAATGACTGCCAGAACATCGACGTATTCAATGTAGCGAGAACTGAACATACATGAACCGATAAATCTGAAAACTAAGTAAATAAAAAATTTATTCGCTGCTGAGTCCATGCTATCTTGGAACATGACATCAGTACGAGGATCCCATCCCTTGGAAGTGCTGAAAGTGGGCTTATGTTTCAAGAGTCAATCCTATTCTATCTCGTAAAGAGCTAATCATCAACCTTTACTTTCCTATTCGTTCGGTTGTCTGGGGAAAAATCATTCATTCACCTGATATCGCAGTGAAGATTTTCCTCTACAACAGTAGTGAACGTGTTGACAGTCAACATGTTCTGCCAATAAAGATACAAATGTCATGTACACTTTTATCCAATGACTGGCTTAGGTAATCACATTTGCTTCGATTGTGACAAATTAATTCTCCTGTCTAGTTGGCGTCCATGTTCTATAAATATGATTGTTCTAGTATGCGTAGTTTGGGACTTAATAAAGGCTGTCACCCCAATTTGTCTTGGTGGTCCTTCAGTTTATCGCGATCCACGTCATGCCTGTACCTTTGTTATAATAACGCACTTTCTATGTAAAGAAGAGTTAATGTGAGTATGATTAAAGTAAATGAAGATGACTAAAAAGGGAACGAGCTGCTTCAAAATAACAAAAACAGGAATTAAAAAATTATATGATAATATAAACTTAGTTTAGATCTGAACTTGCTCTCTCTAAAGAGGACTCCAGTGTAAGATAAATATAATTTTTCTTTTTTGATGTTTTATCTATAACGGTCATGCTTTGAACCAAAAAAATTCAGAAACAGCAGCCTTTGAATGTGTTTTTTTAAAGTAAAATTCTCCAAAGATCAACGAGATGATATTTGTGTGAATTCAATACCTCAACTCTTTTCCGAGAGAAAAAGATTATACTTAATTTTTGTAAAAACAATGATTTGTACCTAATCTTGAATATATAGTTTTAATAACTACGTTTTATAAAGTTTTATAATTTTCTTTTCTCTTAGCTTAACTCACTTCTACCATATAAACCAACTATTCTATAATAACCTCCTTTGTAATAATTTTAAATAATTTTTGTAATAACAAAAACATAGTACTTTTTTAAGAGAAACAAATTATTACAAGTGTAACACACGGTATAGTTCCAAGACCGAAATGTAGGTGCCGCCATTACAATATGGGCTTAGACCGGAAGTGTGACTGTACGAAACACTGTAGCACGGTCAGAGAGAGTTTGGATCTGGACAAGCGTGCGTTCCCCCATTTCGATGTCCAATCCTGGACTATGTAAACTTTACTTATTTTCACTTATTTTCTCTAAATGTTTGTCTTATAATTGTCTAAGTGTCTGTTCTTTGTAACTGTGCTATCTTATGTCATTAAATATATTAATTTACCCCGAGATTCTATTAATAACTTTTGGTTACCTCAAGTAATGACGTAAGCGGCAGTTACACAAGCACTTATAGTATGTGATGACGCTATGAAAGATATTTATCAAAAATCATATAAATATATGGAAATTTAAATGATATTTCGTAATACCCACCTATTATCTTTCAATTTAAAAGAGATAAAAACTATGATTTTTTTTATAAATCAGTCATTCTTTTCTTAATCCCTAGTTATTACTTAAATGTTCATTGTTATATTGGCATTATTTTAAAAAAGTATTGTTGATGTTAACAATGTTTTCGAACTCTATTTTGCTATAACCAACAATGTTTAATAATGAATTAAATCAAAACTATTGTTGAAAACGGAAATAAATAGAAATTTCATTGTTTTGGATCATAATTTAGTTTGCGTTTATGAAGTAAACTGTCTTTTTGAAAAAGTACTTATCGAAACTTTTTTATTGGATTTAGAAAATATAAAATGGCAAAGGATTTTTATTCTGCTTTTGTCCGTTTAGTGTTGACCCCACTAACGTGGGTTTTGCAAATGATGATAATGATTACCGGTATATACCTCGCTAATCTCATCAAACTATTTTTCTATTTAGAACATGTTTTAAATAACCTTAACCAAATTAAAATATCCCCTAAAAAAATAAAAAATAAATCTAAATCAGTCAAAAATTCTCTTAAATATTTACAACGCATTGTTCAATATCATCGTAACAAACACCTTAAAATACGTAATAAATTTAAATTCCACCCAACCCTTCCTACAATAGAAGAAATAGATGAAACTGATCAAACCATTTGCAATAGCCCTAACGTTTCCCCTTCCACCGAACCACCTAATGATATCCCAGAATGCACTGAACCTAACTCTAACAATTCCGCAATCTCAAAACCCACATCAATACCACCCATCCGCCTTAACCAAAACTTTTCGAATTATTCTTTCCTCATCCCTGACTTCATAGTTCCCACAGAATCCACTCCATCTAATTTTAACACTAACTTTGCAACTGAATTCAATAACTATATTCAGCACAAAAATAAACGAAAACCATTTCAGTACATTAAACGTAAATTCAAAACCTTTAAGAAAAAACTTTTAAAAAAATAATTCTTAAAATTCTTGAACATGTTCTAATAGAAAAATAGTAGATGACGAGGTTATATATCCGGTAATCATTATCATCTTTTGTCTACAGGGATCTTTCCCGTGTTTCCACCACTTACTGTATAAGGTGACCAAACAAGAAGGTCATGTTGCCTAATTGAAGACCAATTCAAGATTTGTGTCAAAATAAGCTTTCCACCAGTTCTTCAAAAGTATTTACGCAACACCACCATACACCAAGTGAGGAAAAAGAGCCTGAAAGAAGAGAACGGTCCTCTTTCATTTGGTGCTATATATGTTATAAAAATAACCCTGTTCAATGGAGAAGCAGCAGGTCACTTCCATCGTGCTTCAATATTTACTGAACATCCTGGACACTTCTGAAATGAACAGTGGCCGCGGTAGCCAAGTGGTCTAGGCATCGAATCATGGCTAGCGTGTCATGAGTTCGATCCCAGTACCACTGAAGACCCGCCGTCTAGAGAAGCGAAGCACGTTAAATCTGTCGAGAGTTCAAACCTCTTCCTGTTGGTGTGGTGTGGTAGATAGCAGAGGAAGTGCCAGCTCAGGTGCTTACCGCGTCACTTGACCATGGTTCAAAATTACGCGGACCGTCTCCAAAAGCCCTCGTGTTGCTAAACAGTGCGACGTTAATATTTACTCATTTACTCTGGAGCGACCAGGAATAATTAGCATGTTATTGCGTCTATTGTAAACCACCATGGATATAAAAGAAGAAACATTTCCATTCCAAAATATTTAGATTGAATCCGAAATTCAAGCGGAGTAACAAAATGTTTCAAGTTCCCAAACGAGCCAGAAGATTAGCAATGACAACCAACGAGTTTTAATATAGTGTTGAGGTGTTATGATTGTTCTATTCCGAATTCTACTATAAACATTATAACGCTCGACAAGTGACATCATGATTTGAGACACTCTCACTTGTGCCCCAGCTGACCATCATTTATTTTCTTTGGTGATTATGTTAACCCAAATATAAGTGGAAAGTTTGATCAGGACAATAACACACTATCTTTCTTCCTGGATGTTTCCAACCATTTACTAGCAGAAAAAACCTAATATGCAACAGCCAACAAATAGCCTTATGCATTCTCTGCTACATCCGAACTTGAAGTACGAACTATAGCGAATGACTGAGAGCGAAGGGTGGTCCGTCGACCCGAATTCATACGATGATTGTATCTGATCCCTAAAGTGTCGTTTTTCACAACTAGTCGTGGATCGACAGTCAGCTGATCATGTAGTACTACCATTTATTGTATGATGTTGAAAAATAAAAGCATTTTTTATTCATCCAAATTTTCTCTTTGTGTGTATGCTTATTTTTATTTTCTACTCAAACGCTGCATGGTGCTATATTTTTCTATTAAAATTGTATTTAACACTTAAATGTAATGAAGTATTCTGATGTTGTGGTATTCAATTGTTTTTGATAAATTTTATAGTCTTTAGAAGGAAGGTCGACTAATCCGAACTTAATATTTTAGAGAAGCGAAAGCATCCAAAATAAATTTTTTAAAAATTGCACACTGAAACAAGACAAAAAATTTAAAAAAAACTTTAGCAGCAATATTTTTAATAAACTTTTGTAAGCGGAATATTAGAAATTTTTTAAAGTTATTTAAGCCTGTTAGAGAAAGAAAATAATAAATTTATAACAATTAAATACTACCAAAATAAACTACATAGAATTAAATAGGAAATGAATAAAAACTTTAATGTCTTACTGAATTATAAAAAAAATGTAGTGATAACTTATTTTCCATTATAAGAAATGTGAATGTTTATGAGGCGATATTTGAAATAATAGGCCATAACTCAAAATATATATATACAGTAAGAATTATTTTAGTTCATTCCTCGGAAAATAGTAAAAAATTCATAACAAAAATTTAATAGATATATATGTATAATATTTGGAATTATCTGAACGGTCAAGTTAAATTTTTTAAAATTTCACTTCTTAGGTAAAGAACTGTTTTGTTTTCTAATTGTATATATTTTGTTGCCACTAATGCGCTAAGTAACTTAAAAACAAATACTGAATTTGAGAAAGTGAAAAGAGAAAAAGATATCAACAGAATTGTTAAAAACCTAAACATAGGTGTTTATTTAATATTAGATTTTT